>VNJR01006113.1:0-20336 GCA_008042585.1 Drosophila punjabiensis | reverse complement strand
TTCCGAAAACTAGTTCGTATGGACAATAATCATGTGCCATAGAGGGGGTTGTGTTAAAGCAGTATACGAAGTATTGTAGCCATACATCCCAATCTGTTTTATTAACAGCGATGTATGAGCGTATGAAGTAGTTAAGTGTTCTGTGGCTTCGCTCCACTGTTCCGACAGTCTGGTGATGGTGTGCAGTAGAATTTATGTTTTTGATATTTAAATTTTTACATAAATCTTCAATTATTGAATTTTTATATTCTGTTCCCATGTCCGTAATGAACGTCTTCATTGGACTGTACTTCAGAATAAAATCTTCAAATATAGCTTTGGCTATTGTTTTTGCACTTTTATTTGGAATTGGTATTGCCACAAGGTATTTTGTTAAATCGCAGATTAAAGTAACTGCGTATTTATTCCCTTGTTTAGACTTAGGCAGTGGACCGATCGTGTCCACCATTACCCTGTCGAACGCTTTTTGTCGTGGGGTCTTTGTATGCGTGGGTATCTTAGCTTTTTGGCATTTTAGACATTTTCGTATGTACTCTGTAATATATCGAGTCATACCTTTCCAAATGTCTTTTGACCTTGGCCAAGGTTTTAGAAATACCAGTGTGACCTCCTTGAATTGGTTCATCATGGTTTGTAGACATAATTGCTTCTTTTTCTTTTTCAGAATTTATTAGGGTCACCGGGTTGAGTAGCGCTACTCTCAATGATTTTAATGTTTTATTGTCCATTTTCTTGAAATTATCTATTGAAACATGTTTAAAGATATTTTCCCACGGTGCCACTGTGAGTTGGCTGATTTTATGTATACCGGCTTGCGTCTCAAGCCTTTGGAAAAACTGACCTAAGTTAAGGACTCCATTGGTATATAAATAGCTAACATCATATCTTCCAGTAATTTTTTTTCCATGTTTAAATAAACATAGCATATTTTTACATCCAAGGTCACTACTTTACTTACTTCGTCATTGTTTATGACTCCATATACGTTGGGGTTTGAAGCTTTTTCTATAGATTGCCTAGGCAAGTCTTTTTCTTTTTCTGCTGCGCAGGATTTCTGTCTACTTTGAAATCTTGTAGTGCTTTATTTATATTTCCGGTTATATTTTGTAGTTATTTGATGGTTATTCTTGATAACGCATCAGCTACGTAATTGTCTTTTCCCTTTAAATATTCAACTGTGAAGTTGTATTCTTCTAGTTCTAGCCTCATACGTGTCAGTTTGGAACTTGGGTTAGTCATTGAGAACTAGTATGTTAAAGGTCTGTGATCTGTTTTGATAGTGAAATGTTTGCCATAAATGTATGGTCGAAAATGTAATATTGCCCATTGTATTGCAGCTAGTTCCTGCTCGGTAGTACACTTATTGCTTTCTCCCTTGGTAAAGGCTCTTGATGCATATGCAATGGGAAGTTGGAGTCCGTTATGGTTTTGAGTTAAAACCGCTCCACATGCTTGCTTACTTGCATCAGTAGTTATACAAAATTCTTTACTGAAATCGGGATATTGTAGCAAGCTAGGTTCCATAAGTTTTGCTTTTAAGTATTCGAATGCGTTTTGGCATTCAGCTGTCCATTCAAAAGGAACATTCTTTTTACATAATCGTGTTATGTGCCGAGAATAGTCGGCGAAGTTTTTTATGAATCGTCTATAGTAATTGCAGAATGCTACAAATCGTCTTGCGCTGTCTGCATCGTGTGGGGGTGGATAATTCTATATGACGTCGTATTTCTTGTCGTCTGGAAGTATTCCTTTATCTGTGCCTAAAATATCATCAATTCTAGGGAGTGGAAATTTATCAGACAGTAATTTTTTATTATTCTGACGATAGTCAATTATACAGGTTCATCATCTTTTAATCTCAGTTTCTGTTTATAGAAATTATTTGTGGTTATTGATTCGGTTTCCAATCCGAATATATCGCTATACTGGGTGCATAAGCTAGAAAGCTGTGACTTGAACTGTGGAGGGAAGTTTTTTGAAAGTTGAGATAATACAGATTTTTCTCTATTGTCTAGATTTGTGTTGACTACATCGTAGTTCGAAAGTGATTCATATGTTAGATCATCTGTACTGACTACTTGGTCGGTATTTGTTGCATTAAGTAGCCTTATAAAAGCGTTATTGGATGTTGCTATGGTATTTGCAATGTAAATACCATGCTGATTTTCTTGATTTGGAATTAATACACTGTCCTCTTTTGAATTATGTTAAATTTTTCGAATAACTTGGGATCTTGCTGGCAGAAGTATTGAGTTATTGCCAGAACTGTATGCTATTGGAACATAAATTGGAAATTTTAAATTGTTTGGTCTTATTATAAGCCAATCTTCAGATGGCTGAAAGTCTAATTGACAGTTGTATTTTTTAATGAAATCATTTCCTAATATGCCATCACAAGGGACAGCTAAGTGTAAGTCTACGATATGAAAATCGTGTTGATTTATGTACTTGGTAGTCAGTATTTCAATTGATGTTAAGCCTTTGGATTTAGTAATTTCTTGGCTTATTCCCCGAATATTTATTATGTTATTATCTTGTACGTTTTAAAATATATCGGAATTTTCTTTTACTATAGAGATTTCTGCACCTGTGTCTACTAAAAAGACAAGTTCTTTTCCGGTAGCCACATGGGTGAATGAGACGAATATATTTTGGCTGAGATTGATAGTATGAACTGTTACTTTATCTACTGTTGAATATTTAAAGGGTTTTGGGAGTTTCCCGAAGTGTCATTGGCTACTCTTGCATTACTTGTATTGTTGTTACTGTAGCCTCTGCTCGAGTTGCCACGGCTGCGACCATTGTTATGGTTGGATTTGTTGTAGTAACTATAATTGTTACTACGAAAATGACCTCTATAACTTCCACGTCCTCGGTTTCCGCCGCGCTGTGTATAGTTGTTGTAGTAAAGGACCTACTTTGGTTGTCCAGTTGCTTCTGTGCAACTGTTTACGAATTTTGAAACGGCGTCGTTCATTGTGTTGAAATTGCCGGCTTGCATGATAAGTTTTACCTTATCAATCGTGCAGTTTTTAGTCATTGCTTTTACTGCGTGCTGTGTGGAATAACTTCTAGCTAGTTCTAGTGTTAAGCCGTCTGTTATATACGCACTTTCTAAAGCCTTCGTCATCTGCTCAATCTCTGATGTGTATTGATTGGCAGTTTTGTTGCGTTGCTGCAGCAATCACTTCACCTACCGTTGTTTCATTTCCAATCAGATTTCTGGCTACACCCTTTAGCTTTGTCTTTATTATAGAGTCAGCTAGGCTTTCGTGTTCGCCTTTTATTCAGTCTATTATATTTAATGCATCAATGAAACTAGTTAAGTTTTCTGCTTTACCATCGAAAACTGGTATAAGCTTGAATGCAGTGTTAATGAAGTCAATATTTGTTTGGGCCATTTCGAAGTTGTTGTTTTCAGTTATGCTTGCGTTTGAGTAACCACGGAAATTACTCGACAATAATTTATCTTTTAAACAATAATATAGCTACCTGACCCAAATAGAAATAGATAAAATGGTGCATCTCGTGCGACACATTCGATCCGAAATTTTTGCCAACAATGCAATGCCATCTGGGTATTTTGAATCTCGACCTTGCTATCAGACATTTTTGATTATTGTCTTTGTCTGTTCTGTTAGAAAAACTAAATTGAACCTATTTATGTGGGAGTGACTTAACAATATCACTACCTACTAATTATTACACTGACGACGCCCTGGACAACGAGAACGAGAAGACGACTTGATATACACGTTCCATAAGAAGAGAACAACCAAGAGAATTAAAGACGACAGCGAGTTAACGACGAAAACTCTGCAAAGACGACGAGAGTAACTACGATCGGCAGGGAGAGAACCCTGTGCCGAGAGAGGACGACTTATGCAGTTAATGACGAGAGACGACTGAAGGAAGGCGTATAAAACCAACGACGTGACGACGATTGCTGTAAAGCTAAATTTCACTAATTACAAAATATTATATAAACTTAACTAAACTATTAACAATATCAAATAAATAAAAACCCCACATTTGGGTGCTCGTCCGGGATGAACCAGAAATAGTGAAAAATCCGAAGGGTTGTGAGAAACGTGTTTAAACGTTTTCAAAAGTGTTCGACGACAAAAACTAAAAAACGACTGCCAGAAACAACATAAAATTTTTTATTCAGTCGATGAATAATGGCGTGCTTGAAAGACTCAATAGCTAATAATATAAAAAACGCATCGAAAGCAGCTATTTGTGCATTTCATAAGTTTGTGTTTGAAGAAGATGGAGACAGGAATAATCGCAAACGTCTGCGCGAGTTTGCTGGTTTCCAATACGACGAAAGTGACACAGACTACAGACGCAAATGCACTTACATACGTGAAAATTTAAATGAGCGGAATCTTATATCTGTATGTGTAGTTCTGGGCATAAACTACGACGTTGAGAACACAGCAAAGCACATATTTCGAACTTTGCAATATGGCAACCTTCTCGCCGGTGACGAAGATGGAGAAAACGACGTATCAGACGAAGAGAAGTAAGACGATGAAGAAAGCCAATCTGAGAAAGAAGACAAAATCGACGAAGTAAACAGTGTTCAAGAGACAGGGAGAAATCGGAAGAGTGCACAAGAAGAGATGCCGCGTTTTGCCATTAGTTTTCGGGACATAGAGGAGTCGATTAAACTATTCGATGGCGGTGACGAAACTCCAATTGAGGTGTGGATAAGCGACTTTGAAGACCAAGCCTTGCTTATGGGGTGGAACGATCTCCAAAAGCTCATTTTTGCTAAAAAATCGCTAAAAGGTGTAGCGAAAATGTTTGTGTTGAGTGAGAAACGGCTAAACTCGTGGAATGCATTGAAGAAGTCTCTCTTGAGTGAGTTCAAGTCGACAGTGAGCAGCAAGCAAATACACAAACAGCTCGGAGAAAGCAAGCGACGTGCGAACGAGAACGCTCAAGAATATTTGTACCGAATGAAAGACATTGCATCGCGTGGAAAAGGTGAGGAAGAAGCACTTATTCAATATGTGATCGACGGTATTGACGAACTTTCTGTGAACAAATCTGTTTTGTATGGTGCTAGAAATTTATCAGACTTTAAACGGAAACTAAAAGATTATGAAATTATAAGTGTCAAATCGAAATATACGGACCAAAGTGCGAAAGAGAAGAAAATACAGCCAATGTGCAGTGGTGCGAAGGGTGGCAAAAAAGAGATTGTTTGCTACAACTGCGGTGAAAAAGGACATCTTTCTAATGGCTGCAACAACAAAGAGAAAGGAAGAAAGTGTTTCAAGTGCAACAAATTTGGACACATTTCGAAGAATTGTCCACAACGAGAAAATAGTGTCGAAGAAAATAAACCAAACACTCGAGTTTTAAAAGAAAACAATGATTTAACGAGCAAAATCGTTTCGATTAAAAACCAAAATTGCGTCGCGTTGTTTGACACTGGCAGTAAATTTAATATTTTGCGTGAAGACTTGTACATGAAATTGTGTTTGCCGAAGTTGAAAGAGTGCAGTGTTTATTTGATTGGTTTCGGAAAAGATCGTAATTTGAATAAAATTAAGCCGATTGGACAGTGTAACCAAAAAGTGTGGATCGATGAGAATGACTACGATTTAAATTTCTATATAGTTCCTGTCGACTGTATGGACACACAAGTGATTATCGGTGAACAATTATGTTTGAGTGCAGAAATTTTTTTTGGTCCGAACGGACTGCGTGTACGAAAGCAATACAGCGCTGACGAGGAACAGCCGGAAAGTAATCTAATGAAAATTGAAGCGGTGGTGAACAAGGATGAACTTGACATAAACAAATCAGTCAGTGAAGATTCTAAGAACGAAGTGCGTGAACTTTTAATGAATTATATTCCGCGAAAATCACAGTCAACGAACATTGAAATGAAAATTATTTTAAAAGATGAAACCCCAATTTTTTCGCGTCCGCGTCGATTCGCTTTCGCTGAAACGCGTATTATTGAAGAACAAATTGAACAGTGGCTAGCAAATGGCATAATTGAAGAATCGGACTCCGAATTTACAAGTCCTGTTGTGCTCGCGAAGAAAAATGACGGTTCCCAACGACTCTGCGTAGATTTTAGGCGTATAAACAAGGTAATCATAAAAGACCATTTTCCATTGCCGCTAATTGATGACCAGCTCGATCGCCTGCAAGAAGCTATGATATTTAGCACCATTGATTTGAAGAACGGCTTTTTCCATGTGCCAGTAGCCGAGGCAAGCAGGAAGTATACATCCTTTGTTACACAAAATGGCCAGTACCAGTTTCGTAGAGTTCCTTTTGGTCTGTCCAATTCGCCTGGAGTGTTTCAGAGACACATAAATGCCATTTTCCGAGCTCTGACCCGAAGAGGAATCGCTCTCCCATATGTAGATGACATCATTATACCGGCAAAGGACGAGCGCGAAGCTGTATTAAATCTCAAAGAAGTTATAGAAACCTGCAGCGAGTATGGACTTGAGCTCAACATGAAGAAATGTCATTTCCTGCAGACCCGTATTCAGTTTTTAGGGCATATTATTGAGAATAGGACTATTTCGCCGACGCCTCAGAAGATCGATGCTGTTGCTAAATTTAAGATGCCCACCAACTTGAAGCAGCTTGAAAGCTTCTTAGGTTTGACAGGATACTTCAGAAAGTTCATTTACAATTATGCGCTAATTTCAAAACCCTTGACTGATCTTACTAAGAACGAAGCTAAGTTCATAATTGGTCCCAAAGAAGAGAACGCAATCGAGACATTGAAGATGTATTTGACTTCGACCCCAGTTTTAGCTATTTACAATCCGAAGTATGAAACTGAGGTACACACTGACGCATCCATAGACGGGTTTGGAGCTGTGCTCCTACAAAAAGCACCAGATGACGGCCAATTTCACCCTGTTTACTACATGAGCAGAAAAACCACAGACGCGCAGCGTAAATATTCTAGCTACGAGTTAGAGGTGCTTGCCATAATCGAAGCCATAACCAAGTTTAGAGTTTACCTCCTTGGGATTTCGTTCAAAATAGTTACCGATTGCGACGCGTTTACTAAAACATTAGACAAGCAAAGCCTTTGCACCAGAGTGGCACGTTGGGTACTATTGCTGCAGGAGTACGACTATAAAGTAGAACACCGTTCAGGCTCACGAATGAAGCACGTTGACGCTTTGTCTAGATACCCAATTATGACTATCGTAGATGACTCAATCGCTGCTAGTTTTTGCCACGCTCAATCCAAGGACGAACATTTGAAGGCGATCCGCACAATCATCGAGGACTCTAACACTGCCTACAAGGACTATTTTTTGAAAGCTGGTATCCTTTACAAATTAGTCAAAGACTTTGAGTTGATTGTCGTACCCAAGGACATGCAGAGGCAAATAATTAGTAGAGCCCACGACAGAGGACATTTTGCTGTAAAGAAAACGAAGGAATTAATTTGTAAGGAATATTTCATTGACAGCATTGACGACAAAATCCAAAAGTATATCGACTGCTGCATTCCGTGCATTCTAAGCAACCGCAAACAAGGCAAGCAGGAGGGCTTACTTCATCCATTGCAAAAAGAAGACTATCCATTGCACACGTACCATATTGATTTTCTAGGCCCGTTAGAATCGACAAACAAAAATTACAAACACATTCTCGCAGTTGTTGATGCTTTTACGAAGTTTTGCTGGCTTTACCCTACAAAGTCAACAACAGCCACTGAAGTCATAGCAAAATTAAGAGGACAAAGCAACGTTTTTGGAAACCCTGTTTGTATAATTTCAGACAGAGGATCGGCATTTACGTCCCAAGATTTCTTAGAATACTGCGAGGAAGAAAACATTAAGGTAGTCAAAACGACGACAGGTTTGCCACGTGTAAACGGACAGGTGGAAAGGATCAACGCAATTATCATACCAGTTCTTTCCAAGTTGAGTGTAGATGATCCAACTAAATGGTATAGACACGTAGATCGAGTTCAACAAGCCATTAACTCAACTTTCTCGAGAAGCATCAATACAACACCTTTTGAGCTTCTAATCGGTGTCAAAATGAGAAGCAAAGATGATCAGCAACTACATGACTTAATCAGCAAAGAATCCATAAGCATGTTCATCGACGATCGCAACGACCTCCGCCTCAAAGCTAAAACACAGATTTTGAAACTTCAAGCCGAAAATAAGAAGACGTATAACTTACGACGTAAACCTGCACGAAAGTACGACGTTGGCGACCTGGTAGCCATTAAACGAACACAGTTTGGCGGCGGACTCAAATTGAAACCAAAATATTGTCAAAGTAAAGCACAATAATGCATATGATGTCCAAAAAATCGGACGGCCCAAAGAATTCATCATCCTGTGCCGAATATCTTAAGCCATGGCCCACCCACGATGCATACGACGAAGACGATGACAAAACATTCGAGGCGAATGTTTAATCAGAATGGCCGAATGTGGGAGTGGTTTAACAATATCACTACCTACTAATTATTACACTGACGACGCCCTGGACAACGAGAACGAGAAGACGACTTGATGTACACATCCCAAAGAAGAGAACGACCAAGAGAATCAAAGACGACAGCGAGTTAATGACGAAAACTCTGCAAAGACAACGAGAGTAACGACGATCGGCAGGGAGAGAGCCCTGTGCCGAGAGAGGACGACCTAGGCAGTTGATGACGAGAGACGACTAAAGGAAGACGTATAAAACCAACGACGTGACGACGATTGCTGAAAAGCTAAATTTCACTAATTACAAAATATTATACAAACTTAACTAAACTATTAACAATATCAAAAAAATTAAAAACCCCACATAACCAAAACGAGGCGGAGAACTTTGTAGCAAGAAGACCCAAACAAATATTTACTAAGCGAGAGTCGTTTTCAGGAGAACTTTTCCAAAGTATAACCACGCACGTAAAATACATACATAAGCAAAGCACGAACATAACCTAAAACACGAGGTTACCAGAGAGAAAAGATCACGTGGTCAGCATATCGCGTGAGCCACACATACATATATAAGCAAGTAAGCATATCAAAGAGAGAGAGAGGAAGGGTCCTCTATAGGTGAACCAAATCAGATATCGAAATTTTAAAAGCACGGGGCAGGGCGAAGCTAACCTATACTCCCCACAACGCACCCATCGTCGTCTCTCTCCCGCACATGGCAATCTACCACGAGTACAGTCAACGGAATCATATTCGAGAGTTCGAACACAATCGTCGCCGAGTCAACGTTTTTATTAAGCTGAGTTTTCGCAATCAACGTCGAGCAAATTAAAATCATCGTTTCACGCATTATTTCGGTTTCCATCCAATTACTAACCCGTCGCAAATAAAAATTTAAATTTTTTCTTTCGCTGTCAAATTTCTTTCACTTCGTTTGACCCTCACTGAAAATTTGTCTCCGCCGTATCGAAAATCTTTCTTATTCTGTGCTAATATTACTTTTCACAAACATGGGTGCACGTTGGATTTCGTATCTCCGCAAACGGGAACTAGAGGCGATTCTTAAGGAGTTTTCTCTGGACACGACAGGAAGGAAATGCGAGTGTAGAGCGACTGCAGGAATGTGAAGGCGAGATTTTGGCTGCGCTCAACGAGAGGAAGCATTGGAAGGTCATGCCTTTTGGCCTCCATTCATCACCAGCCACATTTCAACGGGCGCTCGACAGCGTCATAGGCCCCGACATGGAGCCCAATGCATTCGCATACTTAGATGATATTATCATCATCGGACGCACCTTGGAGGAGCACGTAAAGCACCTACGGGAAGTATTCCGACGGCTACGATAGGCGAACCTCCGCCTCAACGCAAAAAAAGTAGTTTCTTTAAGCGAAGCCTGGTACACTTTGAGCATGTCACCAGCGAGAAAGGAATCCACACTGATCCCGACAAGATTTTGGCAGTACGGCAACTCAGTCCGCCCACAACGTGCAGAGAGCTAAGAAGATGTCTTGGTATCGCGTCATGGTATAGGAGGTTTGTAGCCAACTTCGCCAGCATCGTATAACCCGTGTATATTGCTAAAGAATGGTAGGAAATGGCAATGGCAGCAAGAGCAGCAACATGCATTTGAAGAATTGAAAAGGAAACTTACGGAGGCCCCTGTGCTTGCCTGCCCCGATTTCAGCGAATTGTTTGTTTTTCAAACCTACGCCAGCGACATAGGTCTGGGAGCCGTGTTAACCCAGAAGATCCAGGGAGGAGAACGCGTCATCGCACTCGCAAGCCGACGACTCATTGCAGCTGAATAAAACTGTTCAGCTACCGATAAGGAGTGTCTGGCTATTATCTGGGCTGTAAGGAAACTTAGGTGTTACTTAAAAGGATATAGATTCGAGGTGATAACGAACCATCTTGCTTTGAATCGATAATCCCATCGGTCAAATAGCGCGCTGGACGTTAGAACTGCAGCAGTACCAGTTTGACGTCACATACCGACGCGGAAGCCAGAACATTGTTGCAGACGCGCTGTCACGACAGCCTCTGGAGGTACTACAGATGATTCAGGAGGATCAACCCGGTTGCACCTGGTATCAGCGGATGCTGAAACTCGTTAAGGCAAGCCTGAAGATTTCCCGGAGTACGTGTACGAGAATCAGCAGTTATATCGGCATATTGGATCCCGCTCGACGATGAAGACTCCATGCCATGGAAACTGTGTGTGGCCAAAGAACCCCGGCAGCGAGTGCTGTCGGAGTGTCATGACCAGCCCACGGCAGGACATCTCGGCATCAGGAATACGACCACCCGGGTCGCCCAGAGGCATTATTGACAGGGACTCTTTCGAGACGTAGCCAGATATGTTCGCAAGTGCGACACTTGTCAACGGTTTAAGGTAAGCCAAAATAAGCCAGCGGGTAAGATGTTTACCAGGCAGACCAGTGAGCCCTTTGACACTGTCTGCGCCGATTTTATCGGACCCTTTCCGCGGTCTAAGAGCGGGAACAGCATGCTTCTAGTATTTTTCGACGCCTTTTCGAAATGGGTTGAACTGGTCCCCTTAAGAAAAGCAACATCGGCGCATCTGGAAAAATCCACGCACCTTCGTTTGTGACAACGGGACTCAATTTATGAGTCGGTCCTTCAAAGCTTCCTGCAAACAAGCGGGAATGGAGATTCAGCATTCAGCGGCACCCTATACACCGCAGCAGAACCCGACAGAGAGAGTTGGAGTTGGAGATTAGTGAAAAGAAGTGGAGTGTAACGGACGTGATTTTGTGCAGAACACGGAGCTGGCGAGTGCCACTCCAAGTGGAGAACATTTGTGAGAGTGAACAATATCGAGAGTTGAAGCCACCAGCAGGCCATCGGGCCTCCACCTCGAAGGAAGCCAACGTAGTGGTAACCCAGCCGTCGAGTGACGGCTGACGCAGACCAGCCGGTGCGGAGCAGCGAGGGATTTGTGCCGGCCCAGGACCAGCGGCGGAGCACGCAACCAACAGGCGGGTGCTTGTGTGTGTGTGCGTTGCGTGAGACGGGTGAGTGGTGTGTGTGAAACCGCAACGAGTGGCCTGCCAGGGAGTTCGGCCCACATGGCCAAGTGCACATAAAATCTCGGCGGGACTCGATGCGGTATCGCCGTAGAGTAAATTTAACCTCAAACTTTGCCCCGACCCAAATTTGAACCTTGCAAAAAACCTAACCTCAAACTCTAACCAATGAAAACATGTTTTCTGATTCTAAAAAAAATTGGTAAGAATATATATATTTGTACAAGACCCATAATCTGTGAGGTTGGTTTAGATTTCTTGAAAAACAAAAAGTTTTTTATACTAAATGTTGATTTTTAACCGACCGTTCCTATTGCAGCTACGTGATATAGACGGCCAATATAACCATTGTTTTATATTAATTTTTTGTATTATTTTAATAGCGATGTGTCTACGAGAAGTATTTTTGGCCACGTTTCCATAGAAGCCAAATTACTGTGCCCTCGGTACTCCCAGCGGTAACGGGCGAAGGCGGGAGGGGTTCAGTGGTCACGGTGCAGGGTCCCGTGACCCACGACAGTGGTAATCTAATGCAAACACGTGGAAATATGCGACAAGCTTTTATTGTTGCTGGCCTGCGGCAATGCTCACCGTGGCTGGGCGGCTCCTGGCTGGTGGTCCTGGCTGCTCCTTGCACTCGCGACGTGGGGCTCCGGCCTCCACGTGTACTTCCACTTGCGGTGGCACTTTGCACTTTCAGCGGGGG
Organism: Drosophila punjabiensis; assembly: GCA_008042585.1. Classification (NCBI taxonomy): domain Eukaryota; kingdom Metazoa; phylum Arthropoda; class Insecta; order Diptera; family Drosophilidae; genus Drosophila; species Drosophila punjabiensis. Next base: position 8,126 of record VNJR01006113.1, on the reverse strand, counting down.
AAAACGCGTGTTGCCCGGTCGTTTGTTCGCGAAGAAGTGCCCTCCGCCGCTGCACGATCGCTTGGCCGTGGCCAAGTTCCCAAGCGGTCTGCTGGCAGCACTGCTACGGCCGCCTGGTCTTCCCGTTCCTTCTTCAGAACGTTCCCCTGCTCGCGCCTCTGCTTCGGCTTAAGCACTTCTTGGCCCGACGAGTGCATTCGTCGTCGTGGGTGGCCCTCTCTCCCTCTTTCAGCCCACCGCTGACGTTGCTTGCCGGCTGGCACGCGCCGGTGCTCGGCTCCGCTTTGCCCCGATCTGTTCCAGCTCTGCTGCTCGGTTCTGGCGCCGGCGCTCAGCTCTGTTCTGCTCCAATCCGTGCCTACCCGGTTGCTTGCTTCTGGCACCGGCGCTCGGCTCTGTCCCGATGCGTTTTTGCCCTGCTGCTCTGCTCTGGGCTCGGCTCCAACTTGCCCTGCTGCTCTGCTCTGGGCTGCTTGGTTCTGGCGCCGGCGCTCGGCTTTGTCCCGATGCGTTCTTGCCTTGCTGCTCTGCTCTGGGCTCCAACTTGCTCTGCTGCTCTGCTCTGGGCTCGGCTTCCGGCTTTGCTTGGCGGTTCGCTTCTGTCGCCGGCTCTGGGTTCTGCCCGGGCTTTTGCTCTGCTGCTCGGCTCTGCTCTTTCCCCTCCCTTAAATTCAAACGATCTCCTCGCTCTCTTAAAACATATTTTCCCGTTGTTGGCGGCTGGCTTCGTGCCATGGGTGGGTGAGTGGGTAAGTGTGTGTGTCTGAATGTGGCTTCATGCCGAGTGTGCTTGTGAGTGTGAGTGTGTGGGTGTGCTTAGCCTAGGGACTTATTCTACTTAACTATTTCTATTATTCCTAATAATCTTATAATTATTAATAACTCTGTCACAATATCTAGCGGAAACATTGTTAGAATAAGGCATACAAATGAGTTACATAGGAAGAAGATAGGCTTAACTTAACAGATGACACTCATAGGAATATCGATTGATTAAGATAAACAAAGTATTCTTTCCCCACAGCCCCATGAGTTCCAAAGACCCGCGGCGCCATGCGGCGGATACAACGGCCGGCGACGACGACGAATTCGCCAGCGAGGTGGAGGAGGCCCAACAGCAATCCATGAGAGACCTCCTGACTGACCCGTGGTGGCAACAGGACGATCTCATGCAAGAGGCGGAAGCCACTGGGCTCTCCATCTACGACATACTCGACCTCTGTGTCCCACCGGGAGAGCATTTTGGGGGAACCAGTGACCTGGACATCGGACTAGACGGCCGGTTCGGAAGCTACCGAAACCCGAGCCCGCCCAGACCCAGATCCACCAGACCACACCGATAACCAACGCACCGCCGTGCGTTCCAGCACCGCCGTGCGAGCCAACACCGGCGAGATGCCAAGCGCCGCCACGAGGCCCAACGTAGTGGAAATGCTAACTCCGCGATACGAGGACATCTCTAGCGCAGACGAAGGGTAGTCTACAGAGTCGGAAGTGCAGCCATCCATCGCCGCCACCCGCGAAATCATCGAGATTTCTGACTCCGACGCCCGCAGCACGCCCCTGGGGAGGGAGACACGGCCACGACAAGTCACCCGCCACCGTCCTACAAGAAACTATTCGGACCAGGCCCGTATGACAGCCCTCGCACGATGGCTAGGAAGCTGCCACTTCTGTCGGGTGACGCCACCGCAGGAGTCGAAGCAGATACCGTCCAGGGTTCCATACTAGATTCCAGCACCTGCAGCCAGGCCGCCAGGGTGCGTGCCGATCGCGAGCTAGCCAACATACACGCTCAGAGCAGCGACGACGGTTCACAAGCCGGCCGGCCCAGCGGTAATCCCACCGTCATGAGAGGATCGCTGGTGGATGGCCCCAGCACCTCCAGTCAAGCCGCCAGGCTGCGTGCCGAGCACGAGCGGGCCAACCCGGAGAGTCCAGCGACTTTGCTAGTACCACGCAGGAATCACTGCTCGATGGTCTCAGCACCTCAGGCCAAGCAGCCAGGGCGCGTACCGAGCTCCAGTGGCCAAACCTCCGTGCCTGGAGTCCCGACGACACCCACCAGTCCAGCGCTACCAGCAGTGACACCAGCGTAGCGACACAACCACTCACCGGCAAAACGAGACGCCGACGCAACACCTCATCCCGGACAAGGGCTCAACGCCAGTGCCTAGAGGACCAACCAAACGCAGGGCTATGGATTCATTCGTCCGGCAACCAGAGGGATCTGGAAAGAGGTGCCGTGCTGGGCCGTACGCGAGGTCGAGCCCCCAACAGCCGGTCCCAGATCAAGTCAGCCACATTGCCTGAGCTAATGCCAAGACGGGAAACATCCAGGCCACTCACCGACTTGGGAGGGTACCACGCCCATGCCCCCTCCATGGTAACAGCACCGGAGCAGTGGCAAGTGATGACACCCGGACAAGACATCCCGGAAATACTCCGAGTCCGAGTTGAATACGAATTGGAGCAGCCACGGAGGAAGGACGTTCGACGCTTGGAAAAGACGAACGGAGAGGTGTATCGGCTACACCTGTCCAAAAGTGGACGCGTCACCATTCAACCGTGTCTCACCCCGAACTAAGGGATGAAGGGGTGATGTGAAGATTCACATTTTTCCATATCATTTTTGTTAGATATAAACAGTAGACATAAGAATATATTTAAGCGCAGTAAACGAAATACTAGATTTAAGATAGCCCTAAGTGGCAACCTCAAAACCTATCGAATAAGCTAGGAAATAGCTAGATTCTAGCCGAAGCCAGAAAAGCCCACGATCATCCCACCGGGGATTTTTCGAGAAAACCACGGCGGGCACACTCAAAAACCGGGACTAGAAAAGTGAACAACGCAAGCGAGAAAAACGAGAGAAAAATTTGGCGACTTAAAAAAAATCAAGGAAGAAGACAGAATTCAAGTGCCCGAACGTGGTGAAGAAGATGCAAGACATCAGATCAAGAAATACCAGGACGCTGGCTTCGACAAGCAGGGTGAGCTTTATGGGTGCGACAGGAAAAGACAGGGCTTAGAAAACATTAATGAAATAAAACTGAAGTAACTCAGGCTAAAATCCTTTGTGATCCAAGTGTTAGATAGGGTTAGGCCGTCTGCGTGTACCAGGGCATGTTCGCATAGATCTCTCGACAGGATTAGCTGCAACGGAGCCGTCAGGCGTACCCGGGCCCGTTAGCATTATTTCGGACGCAAGTGTTAGCTGCGATCGTGCCGTCTGCGTGTACCAGGGCATGTTCGCATGGATTTCTCGACAGGATTAGCTGCAATGGAGCCGTCTGGCATACCCGGGCCCTTTAGTATTATATCGGACGCCAGGGCTAGTTTCGATCATGCCGTCTGAGTGTACAATTTTCGTAGAGTTCTCGACAAGATTAGCTGCGGCGGAGCCTTCTAGGCGTACCCGGGCCCGTTAATGTTCTTTTCGCCGCCAATGTTAGTTACAAACTCGCCGTCTTCTTGTACGAGGGTATTTTCGTATAGTCTTTCTCGACAGGATTAGCGGCAGCGGAGCCGCCCGGCGTGTCCGGGCTCGTTTATTTTTTACCACTGAAAACGCTATGATAACCCCCTTCAACTGTCTCAATAATAAAAATTTTATCTGAAGAGGACCTTGGGCGTCCATCCTTACAATATGGACAGAAGGACGGGCAGACGGACATGGCTAGATCGACTTGGTCGGCTACTTCAATACGTTGCAAAGTTCTGACTAAAATTATAATAACTTCCAAGAGAATAAATAAATAATAATAAAACAAAAACAAATAAAAAGGATACCCAATGCCTAATCAATGATAGATCCCTTACACTTTAGCTTGGTATGCCTTAGCCACTAGGCCAAGCGTGCGAGCTAAATATAGTTCTATATGTAGGGGGGTGGCCAGGATGTCCTCCGCTAAAGGATCCAGGAAAATATATATATATCCCACGAAGAAAAAACTAGTAGTAGAAAAAGTCGGGGGCGTCGTGGAGTAATTTAAGTCAGCTTTATTCGGCTGCATTCATGGAACTAACATAAGCTTAGAAATAGTGTCACGCTCCCGTCCGCTTTACATTGCTAAAGCAAGAGCGGGAGATCGAAGGCGAGTGTTCCCGAAGTTCATCTAGCGGCGAGGAGATCGGATAGAGCAGAGGCCCTTAGCTTAGCATAAGGGCCGTGCGCCCTACCGAGAGCGAAAGAGCCGAGAGGTGGAGAGCGCAGTAGCCGTCCCTGAGCTCGGGTAGCCGCTAGCGAAGATCGGGTGGACCGAGGAGCGAAGAGCGGGCGAGCGACGGCCAGCTCAACGGCCAGCGTCAGAGGTCGGAAATATGAAGGGGGGTGAAAGAGCGGGCGAGCTTTTGGAAGCTCGGCGGGCAGAGGGGCTACAGGTGCCGCCTCCTGGCGTGAACACTCTTTGATATTACTTTTAAATTATTGAGCCAGTCACAAAATGTTTACATTAAGTAAATTAATAAATTTAAATTAATTAATAAATTTAAAATTTAATTAATAAATTTAAATAGCTTAAAACTAACATGTTCTTATTGTATTGTTCTAAAGTTTTTGAATAATAGTATATATTATATAGGTATTTGTATCACATGATTTGACAATTGTTATATATATATATATATATATATATATATATATATATATATATATATTTTTGGGTGTGGATAAATACATTGAATGTCAACTTAAATTTTTGCTGACTTGTTGCATCACAGTTTCCCAGTATCTCTGTCCTATAGAACAGTGTTGGTATGACCAGAGTTTTGGCAATTAAAAATCGTATATTCATCTGCAGCATAGACTGACTTACTTATAGTTATCGCAACATTCCGTATGTTCTTCCTGTCATTAAATTAATATGGTTATTCCAAGACAGTGTCTTATTAAAGAGAAATACTAAGTTACTAGTCTTTTTTATTAGTAGTGCCTCCCAATCAAAGATTCGGTAGATTATCCGTTTGAATATTTTTCTTGTATATAACAATTTTTATTAATTTTTTAATTTAAGTTCTGACTATTTTTTTTGATACAGCTGAGTATGCCCATTGAGGGTGACACGAAACCGACATCTACCCGGAAAAGAACCAAAAACCAGCCCGTCCTCCGCTACCGCACAAAGTCTTCGCCGTCAGCGACCGCGTAAAGCTATTTGAAGACAAGATCGATACTCAACATACATTTCAAGTCCGTCTGCAACTCGTGCGATCCTGATGGGACAACGTGAAAAAACATTCTCTGAAACGACTCAAAGCAAGCTTTGCCGCACGGGTGCCGTCGTCGATACAGACTCGAACCTAGAGAGCGGCAGCTTTTGAAAGATGAGGAAGAGAGCCTTCTCCGTTCGTCCAAACCAGGCACCAGCTCCCCGCGCAGGGACGGGCCGAAGCGGTCGAGCGAGGGGATGAAGGACAAGGCGAAGTACAAGGCGGCCCTTGAGATTCAGGGCCGGCTTCGGAGCAAGGTGATTTTCTCTCAAGAGGAGAACTCAAAGCTAGCCTGGGCCAAGCAAAGGTTCGAAGAGGGCCGACTTCACTACGCCAAACTTCCCCACATGGCATTTACAGGCGGAATCGCCAACAAGGTGAAGGAAATGCTTGCTAGCAAGAGGCAACGCTCCGCTGAGAGTGACTCTAAAGGTGCACCGGCGAGTAAGCGGTTAAAACAGGCAGCCCCCCCACACCCAGCGTGGAGAAGTCTCTCAAGAAGGAGCTGAAGGCTAGTGAGTTGACCAAACGTTATCTGATCATGGCATTGACCGTAGCGATGAAAACGGCAAATGTCAGAGGCTCGGTGAAAACAGTGCACACTCGTCGAATCGCTGCTTACGCGGATGGAGGATGACTCCACGGCCCCATGCCAACATTCGATGGTGCGGGGTGGCTGAATGGGGTCAAAATCCAGAAGTGTATGGACGACCCGATTCGGAAGTGGCTGACGCAAACGGTCAGCCCATACCGAAGGCGAAGGTACTCTTCCCCATTGCGGTTCAAGGCGATCGGGCGCTGAAGCTGCTACAGAATCCCGACATAGACAAAGAGGGGGGCCAATGTGTAGTTCTCCAGACGAAAAAGGAGGCGGAGGACATCTTGTATCCCAGATACGATGGCGTGGGGTATGGGTAGCGTGGAGGTGGAGAAGGACTTGGGTCTAGACACCATCATAGATGCCGCTTAGGAAATGACGCTGGACGAAACCCTGAAGGAAGAGGACGGACATCTGACAGTCATAGTCAACCCGTCCGGAGATGAGCAAGGTACTCATGACGCTGAGGGTGCTGCAGCTAAATCTCCATAAATGTAAGGTCGCCTCGGCGGAACTCCTGATAGCCATGGAGCAAGGGTCCGCCGACATTGCTTTGGTCCAAGAGCCATGGATTGCCTCGGTCAATTCCGTTGCCGGACTAAACTCCTCTAACTACTACCTCTTCTACTCACCATCGGTAAGCAGGAGTAGAACCGCCGTACTTGTACAAAAGGGTCTTCATGCTTACTGTTAAGTCTCGACAATAATTACGACAATAACAATAATACATAATTCGTCAGTCGCAGCAATATCAACCTGTAAACACACTAAATTCTGTAAACATAAGCATATATGTTAACCACTTATAGCTATAAGTACCGTTATATTTTTACCAATAAAGGAAGTAATCGTCTTCAACTCAAAGGCATTTTACTCTACCAACCTCAACTTCAGTCCACCTAGCTTAAGTGCTAGTTGCGACGACTCAAAGGCAATTAGTTTATGTACAGGCATCTAAGCCTCCTCACACACATACAAACATTTTGGTGACCCCGACAGGAAAAGTTCCCTAACTCTTGTGAACATTCCTGAACACAATCGAAAACCGACAGGAAAAGTTTCGTAACTCTTGGGAACCTTCCTGAGCGCTCAAAGTTTCGAAAAAAAAACTTTTGCTTCTAATAAATTCCCCAAGTATATTGACCATTTGATAATTTCTTCGACCACCAACGTTTGCGAATATGAGCGTATCCAGCTATCAAGCGAATAAAACACTCCCATCGGTCAGGAATTAAACAAGTTTCAATATGACTAACATACAGCAGCTTGTGAGCAAGCTCATAGCGGCATGTCGTCGACAAAAAGCTATAGCTGATTCGATCAATCGGGCTCTGAAAGAATTGTCAGAAACAGGAAACCCCGTAACCAGTGATTTGTTAATATCACAATGATCACAATCCCAAGAAATCCTGTTCTCGGTTCATGAAGAATATGAAGACCCGGTCAATGCAGGATATTACATGAAGTTTTTCTCCGACTAGAAAGGAACATTTAATCAGTGTTAGGAGCAAGATCAAACTCATCAAGCAATGAAGATGTGCACTTGCCCAGAGTTAGCATCCAAAATTCGATGGTGATCTACTCAAATGGACACAATTTTTTGATCTATTGAAGTGCATGGTCCATGACACTAACATGCCGACAGTACGGAAAATGTGGTATCTAAAAACCACCGTAACTGGAGAGGCAGAAAGGTTATTAAGAAAGGTTATCGATCTCAAGGAAGAAAATAACGGAATCGCATGGGGTATATTAGTTGCCGCTTACAACAATCCCCGACATGTAGCCGACACAATTCTTAACCGTCTTCTGCAACACCACACAAACAGTGACGATCCAAAGTCATTAAAGGAGTTGTATATCACTACTGTCGAGTCTCTAGCATTACTAAAGGGACTAGGCATTGATGTCTCTAGTTGGGACACAATATTGATTGCTATTATTAAGCAAAAATTGGATTTGGATTGGAACAGTCGCTAGATGGATAAAGACAACTACAAGGTCTCGACATGATTCTCAGTCTCCTTGACCAGCGAATTCGAGTTCTGGAAACAGGAAAAACAGTTCAATAATCAAGAAAGGGCCAACGTATACATCCGCCAGCGCTGGAAAGTTACCAAACTGTCCATTCTGCAAATGGAGTCATTGGCTGTATAAATGTGATGACTTCCGCAACAAAACTATACCCGACCGACTGAATTGGGTACAAAAACAAAAAATGTGCGTCAACTGTTTTAGCAGCGACCACAAGGCAAAGGAATGCCGAGGCCGTATGTGTTTTAAATGCGATAAAAAACACCATACAATGCTGCATCTT
>VNJR01006111.1:0-11363 GCA_008042585.1 Drosophila punjabiensis | reverse complement strand
AATCCCTTTTCCGGCACAATTTAATCCCGCGAAGTTTTAAAAATAGACGGCACCTTATGTTCTGGCCGTCTCAAAATTATAAATATTTTCTGGGAGGGACTCTGGGCCGCTGAGGATCACCCCGGCCGTAGACACATCCTTACACAATTAAATTACACAGAAAGAGCATGCACTCGCGGCAGCAAACGATAAATGATTTTTATTTATTTGAGTGAACAAATTAAAGGAAACCCCGGTGGTTTAAAATGCAAAACAAATACATATTCGAAGCGCAAAACAAAAACACGACCATTCGCTATGAAGTGAAAAGACGCAATGAATGAATTAGGAAGGCAATTTATTTAATTAATCTATGGCGAGCCGAATCGTCCTTCTTTTACAGCCACTCTCGGAAGATCGATCTTTCGACGTTGGAGTTTTACTGTGAGTAGCGGCAAAAGCACATTTATTGATCTATTTCCTCTACATTTTCAAATAAAAATTTAAATAAAACTGCCTCTGAATCTATATATATTTCAAACCTATGCTAACTAAAAGAGAGTTTAATTAAATATTAATGAAAAGTTTTAAAAATATTGCTTAAAACTCGAACCATTAACACCGACTCACTTTTGTTACATTATTCAAGATTTCGGAATTATTAATTGAATTTTTAATTAATCGAACTAAATACACTGAGAAAATAAGAATTGCCGAATCAGTCGAAAACATTGAACTTAAACCTTAGTTAAAACTTAAAAAAAAAAGAATATTATGAAATTTCTTTATCTTCTCTTCCTAAATGTAACCTTGAATTAAAAATTAAGTATAAAGCTTTTTATACAAAAACCCTAGCCACTACACTTTTTTTTAAATAAAAGTCTATATTTTAGTTTTCTTATGAATTATACCATACTTACATATATTATGCTTATCTTTACACTTATCGCCAAATTTAAATGTTTCTATTATCGAAAGCGGGCGATAATACTCTGTTATTAGTTTTAATTTAGCCTATTAAAATGTATACAAACAAAGACATGGAGTAGTAAATTTTCTTGAACTCTCCAGGTGATTCTGCGGTCGCAAGGGTATTAAAAGGGATCACCCGGGCAAGGCTCGTTGATGGTGATCATAGGTAGAGCGGGTCTCCAATGACGTAACATTTGTAAATAAATTCCAGTATTTTCAACCTCTAAATTATTTCCTTTCCTACTCTTTATCCTGAAATAGGAATTTTTTTTCTGTGTAGACTGTAAGGGTTCTGGAACTTATATGGTTACGAATTTGGTTCTTCCTATTGACCAAACCAAAATAGATTGCAAGTAAATTAGTTTCCCTTAGAAATATTTTGTTGTTGTTCAATTACTTGCGGAAAACAGAAGCGAAAGTAACTTTGGTTAATCCTCTGGCCACAAGTAAAACACAAGGCTTTAAGCCTAAATTATCTTCTATAAAAAGTAAATCTGTTATCCAAGAGATTTGAAAAATATAAGACATATCTTTCGAGAGTGTCATATCCACTCGAAGTTTAGGAAAGATTTTAATTTTATTAGTCAGGAGTTTTTTTGGAACCCTTGAAGTGGTGGTTACGAACGACAGATTACCTTCTATTATTACTTCTACTATTAAAACTATCTTTCTTTAACATCTTAACTAAAATTCTAAAAAAAGGGAGAATTTCGAAAAAAAAATTAAAATACCCTTCGACACGCTAGACACTTAGCATAGAGTTCAGTCAATGATGTCGTCGGGGCCTGGTGATTAGCGATCCCAAAATTCCCAAAGAAAATGATGGCAAAAGATGGGGTTTGTTGGGGTGCAAAATAAAATAGCGTCGTCTCGCTTCGGGTTTTATTTCAGAAGTGATTTTACATATTATATATGGCGGCTTCGTTGCTGCCTTGGAACCGGGTAAAAACGGTACACTCTTCACTAGTGCTGAACACCTGGAGTGATCGCTGACCCTCACTTGCTCAGCATGAACATTCTCCTCCCCCCCCCCCCCCCTCTCGGAAGAGGAAGACTTGCGGAGTTAAGAGAGTGAGCACCGTCCCGAAAGGATCCATCCCATCGTCGAGTTCTGTGCCATCGGCTGGCCGTTCTGACCCGGGAGTATACCCGGTAGCATCAGGTCAGCGAATACATCTGCCCCAAGTACAGCCGACACTAGAGATGGGTGGTACCACCGGTCATCCGCCAAAGTCACGTTCTGGAAAGCTTCTTGCACCTTAGGATCCAGCGGCTGCAACGGCGTTGGGGTCTGCATCTTCTCGTCCACCAGCATTAGCAGCTGCTTGCTCATCTTGGACGCCTTGGAGCGAATCTCCGCGCACACCCGTTGGTCGCCAATGCCCGTGATGGCCAAATTGAGTGCCTGCGACTCACAGGACAGCACGGATCCACCAGGACTCGGACATCTAACCGCTTCTGGTCGGATCCGATTAGAACGGCCACAGTCGGGAGGATGCTGACACTTGTGCGAGCCAGGATAGGCGCGCGCGACGGCCCAGTAGAAGCGCTGCGGGATGGCGATACATCCAACGGCGAGGATGAGCGTCGGGATCTCGTTGGGGACGCTTGTTGGCGCCGCTGTGGCTGACGCTGAGGCCGAGGAGCCGCGGATGGTTGGCGCTTCTGTCGGGGTCGCGAAGAGCGCTGATGCTCCGAGTGGATGTGCAGAAGGGTGTGGTGGGCCTCTTTGCAGATGTCGCACCTCGCTTTACTGTAACATGACCGACCGGAATGCTCGTGCGCCAGACAGTTAGCACAGTACTTGTTGATAAGTACTGCGCGGAGCCGCTTCACAGCCAGCAGCTGAAGAAACCGCTGGCAACTCCTCAGCGCGTGGACTCCTCTGCAGACTCAGCATCTGTAAACCTGGCTTCCGGACAGGGGGCGGGCAACTTGGTGGGTCGTTGGAGCCATGGTATATACGGATCTGAATAATCGATGGATAAATATGAAAAAAAAAAAAAAATGAAGTATTGTGGATGGGGATGATCAACACACATGGACAAAAAAAACACATGACGACGTAGGATGACACCGACTTAGGACCAGTAAGATGTCCGTGATGTAACGTGTTGAGGAGTCACTGTGATCGATGGGGCCAGGTAAAAACGGTACACTCTTCACTACTGCTGAGCACCTGGAGTGATTGCTGACCCTCACTTGTTCAGCATGAACAGTCAGTATCATTTTTATTGTTGATCAGTTTATTTTTTCTAAGCTTAAACGAGCTTAATAATGGATTGCATATTGTTGCGTGTATAACCGAATTACGGAGGTTTACTTTTTGTTAGTATCTTTTTCCTTTTTCTTTCGAGATGATACGATCGCCAGTCGGGACATCGGCGCCGGTGTGCCTGATGTGCGACGCAGAAATGAGTGTTGGTGTGGACACGTACATTACCACATCCCAGCACGAGTTTCACAAAAAAATGCATAGAGAATCATTTTAAAAGGAACGATATATGTCCCATTTGTTTAGTGCCTTGCAGGCCGATCTAAGGGTTTAATTGTCTATGTTTCAATAGAGCCCTCAGGATCGGAAAGGAACCGGCGTAGCAAAAGTACCATCTATGAAGGAAGACAGGAGACGAACCAACCAAAACTTGATGACCCGTGTAGTTGGTTACAGATGGAGCGAAGACTGCTCACGACTTTGTCAGAAAGATTGAAGGGTTAGTTCAAAGTTCAGGAGAGCAAAATTTGCAACGATTGGTTGTTACTCCAGTGGATACGAATTCCAATGGAGAAATGAGGCCCAGCGAGAGAAACAGAAGCAATCGAAACGAAAACGTAGGTCCAACCCACGCGGGGTCACCAAGCTCTTAGAGAAGCGTTGTATCCGATTTGAATAACCGGCTCGACAAGGAGTCGGAGTGTCAGTGGACAACTTTATATACAGAGTTGAGGCAATCACACACCAGACATTAGAAGGTAACTTCGCTATACTTTGCAGAAATGTCAGTGTGTTTTTTATAGGTAAAGCATACGAATTTTACTGTCGTTGCCATAAGTCCGTTTCATTGTGTTCCGCTTTACGCGTACAATTTCGCGAGAAAAGAGATGTTGTTGATATTGAAGACCTAATTCGAAACAGGAAGCAGAAGACCAGTTAATCTTTCGACAGCTATTATGATAGCATATCAGGATTTGATGATCAGTTAGAAGTTGGAGCAATCCGCTCGAAAGCTCGTCCGTGTTTTGAAGAATAACTTACGACCTGAGATCAGACATGAGGTTCTTAACGTAGAGATTCAGACCTATTCAGATCTGAGAGAAACTTGCAGAAGACGCGAGGCCTTCTTAGATGAAGTCAAAAAGATGCATGTTTATGCAAAGGCCAGTCCGTTCAGGAGGGAAATCTCAGAGATACTTCAGGAGTCCGAAGAGCCGAGCGAGTTAGAACCTGAAACTGAGTTAGGGATTGAAGCATTTTCACTAGAATGCTGGAACTGTCGGAAAGAGGGCCACAGATACCAGACTGCTTAGCAGAACGAAGAGTTTTCTGCTATGGCTGTGGAGCTCCGAACACGTACAAGCCAAGTTGTGCTAAATGTGGAAAAAACTCCAAAGTCGGCACGTCGACGCCGCCGTACAAACCGACGCCGTCGAGTGCCTTAAGAAATCAATCAACAACGACGGATCAGTAGGGAAAGCGAATAAAGTCGATAATCCAATTTTAGTAGATGCGTTAGTTAGTCGTAATGGTTCTCTGCTTCATCAAAAAATTCCTCAATTAGGAATACTACCAACTGGACGTAAAATCAATTATTTACCGGACTTACCGAAACAAAAATCTCGCAATTCAATGCGTATGAAAACTTTTTGGCAAAGCGTTAAGCGCTGCAAACTCGGCCTAGATTACATTTGTGCCAATCATCATATAGCCAGAGATCCTCGACCGTTTATACCAGTTCGTCTAATGGATCGCACCGTATATGGTCTGCTCGATTCTGGAGCGTCTATTAGTTGTGTGTGAGGCAGGTTAGCATCTGAACTCAACATTCAAGTCTTTGGAAAGAGATGTGGTCACAGCCGACGAAAGTCCTCAGCGAATAATAGGACGAGTCAAGTTGAGATAGAATACGCTCACATTAAGAAATGCCTACCTTTTAACATAGTGCCATCTCTAAAGCATGATTTATACTTGGGAATAGACTTCTAGAGGCAGTATGACCTTCTTCCCAAAAGTTTAGCGATAGTGCAGGTAGTAGCTTCTCAAGCGAAGGACAGCAACAGCAGTGTGGACGATACTCATGTGCTATCTGACGATCAGAAAGCAAAGCTATCCAATGTTATCCATTGCTTTCCATCTTTTACTCAAGAAGGACTGGGTAAAACCAGATTAATCACGCATTCCATTGACTTTGGTAACGCAATACCCATAAAACAACGTTATTTCCCCGTTTCCCCAGCTGTGGAAAAGGCCATGTATTCGGAAATAGACAGAATGCTACAGTTGGGTGTAATAGAAGAGTCGCGAAGTGCTTGGTGTTCACCTATAGTAATGGTAACAAAGCCTGGCAAAGTTCAAATTTGTCTTGACTGCCGAGAAGTTAATAGCTTTACGGAGAAAGACGCCTATCCTTTGCCCCAGATAAGCGGTATTTTAAGTCGACTTCCGAAGGCAGAGTTTTTAACCAGTTTCGATTTAAAGGATGCCTATTGGCAGGTGCTTTTGGAAGTCAACTCTCGTGATAAGACGGCCTTTACGATCCCCGGTAGACCGCTCTACCAATTCAAAGTGATATCATTTGGCCTTTGTAATGCGACGAGCACTATGTCCAGATTGATGGACAAGGTACTAGTACCGCCGCATTCTCGAAATGAAGTATTCGTTTATTTAGACGATTTATTGATAGTCTCTTCAAGCTTTGAGACTCATTCAGAGGTCCTTAGAGATTTGGCGGTGCAGATAAAGAGGGCAGGCCTGACAATCAACGTCGGGAAAAGCCATTTCTGTATGAAACGGGTTCGGTATTTGAGTCATATCATCGGTGACGGTGGGATACACACAGATCCTGCAAAAGTAGCAGCGATCACCAACTTCCCGATTCCGGAAACTTTACGAGGATTTAGGAGCTTTATGGGCTTCTGCGGCTGGTATAGAAAGTTTGTTCCAAATTTTGCTGCTTTGTCTGCCCCGTTGACCGACCTAATGACGACGAAGCGAAAATTCAGTTTAACTCCTGAGGCAATAAAAGCCTTTGAAAGAGCTGAAAATGTGTTACGGAAGCACCAGTATTGTGCAACCCAGATTTTGCAAGCCCTTCTCGATACACTGCGATGCAAGCAAAACACGAGTACGAGCAGTTTTTAGTTCAGGTGTCTAAAGAGGGTGACGAGCGCCCAATTGCTTTTGTGTCCAAAAAGCTAAACAAATCTCAACAGAACTATACAGTTACGGAGCAAGAGTGTTTTGACCGCAATAGTTGCTCTTAAACATTTACGAGCGTATGTTTAAGGTCATACGTTTCAAATTATCACTAACCACGCGTCACTCAAGTGGCTTATGGCCAACCACGACTTAAACTCTCGGTTGGGGCGATGGGCTATAGCATTACAGCCATTTAAACTTCAAATTAATCATCGCAAGGGGTCATTGAACGTAGTTCCCGATTCGACTTTCGTTAGGAAAAGCCCTTGAAACACAGCTGTTTTTCCAAATATTGGTATCTTCATAGTGCTCGATCACTTTTCAAAATATGTCTTGTTGAAGCCGGTTAAGAAGATAAACACCGATGTAGTAGTTAATTATTTTGAGAATGAGCTTGTTATGACATTTGGGGTGCCTGATTCTTACGTTTCGGATACGGTACGGAGCAGTACGGAGTAACACACGTATTGACAGCAGTTCATGCTCCTCAAGCTAACGCTTCACATCGTGTCAATCGCTCAGTCATCTCAGGCATTAGGCCTTACGTACTTTCTGACCAGAAAGACTGGGATGAGAACTTTAGCCGGATTTGTTGTGCTTTACGCTCCTCGGTGCATTCCAGCATCGGAACGTCACCCTACTATGTGGTCTAAGGCCAACATATGGACACATCGGGCTCAACATATTCTCTTCTTATGAAGCTCAACTTGCTCGACGATCGCTCCATTATGTTCAATCGTCCGGACTCTTTTGACTTTATTCATGCTGAGGCAAGGAAACGTATGCAGAAGAGGCATGAAAATGAAAAACGCTACAATCTTCAATCAAAAATGGTATCTTTTATAGCAGGTCAGGAGGTATTTCGTCGTAACTTTCGACAAAGTCGTTTTCAGTCAGGTTATAACGCGAAGTTTGGACCCGCGTTCGTCAAAGCTCGAGTTCGTAAAAAGTTGGGTAACTGCTATTACGAGTTGAAAGACCAACAGGGCCATTTGCTAAATGATGATGGTATCATGCTAAGGACATCCGTCAGTAACTTAGCTTCAGGCGGTATCCATCTAGGGTATCTGGTACGAATACCGTAGTTCGATTTTAGCGGGGGAGTAGCTATAATACCTAACAACTGGGCCAGTTTTTTATGATGCCGCTCATTGGGGGTCATTAATTAGATAAAATAGGGATATCTATCCCCTGTTACCCCTCTTAAAAGGATTGGGTGATACAAAAATAATTAGGGTCATTTGTTGAATGGTGTGAGGACACGTGAGAAACGTGTGTGAACGCGCTACCGTAACGAGGACGCACTCGATACGGGTACGAGAGCGAATGCGATGGATCGATAACGCAACGCGATCGAATAGCGTTTTCCAACGATCGAGTCTCAGGCCTAAAAGGGATGCAGGGTGAAAAGGTCACATACCACCTGCGTGTACCTGTAAACACCATCAGCCATCAGCCATCAGTCTATGCAACGAAAAAGGGTAGGGATGAGAATGTGACCCTGTCAACGAAGTTGGCTAATTGAAGAGTTCTCAAGAAGGTTACTATATCACAATGGGTGGGTGAGTGATGCTATAAAAAAAGGACGTGCGATCGTATACCACCCGTTCTCAAAAGTCATTTCAAATCAACGAATAGGAAAGTCAATGAAGTCGGGCGCCGCACCCCCGACCGCTTAAGAGTGAAATATATTTCATTCATTAAACGGGCAAGACGTCTCTCTCTTCCATTTCATTTGAGAGACTATACTTTTTCCTGCAATTAGGGACGACCCATCCCGTCCCAAAGAGATGAAGGGGATGGGGTGTCTCGTCTCTTAATAGGAGAACATTTCCATTCCTTATACCTAAAATAAAAAGGAAAAATCTGAAAAGAATTCCATATTCCCAATTCCCAATGAAAAATATTTAGTATAGTTTATTTCAGTATATATTTTATTTTATTTTCTCAAGTATAATGATCAGAAACGATTTTCTAAATTAAGATACATTTTTATAATTTTAAGACATTTATTTGAGCGTACAGTAAAGAAATGGCATGCACATGTATCAACACCATGATTCGCATCATTTTGAGCCCAGCAACAAGATGTGACCATGCACATTAGAAATCAGTGGAAAATCACTCCTTTTACTGAAATTTTCTTCCAGATATATTGAAATTCCGGGAAAATTTGATCTTTGAACATTTTCAAGATATTATTTATTTTAATTTCAAGTTGAATGATTTCAATATTAGATGTGGTATTCATTCCGTTGACTGCAAACATTTTATTTTTATATTTTTGTTCCGTAGACGTCTTCTTCCAACGATTTCCAAAAATTGATTGAAGAAATTTTCACTTTTTAGACGACACGTTGAACCAAGCCAGTTAAAGGTGTGTATTCAACTAGACGATCATGAATGAGAAGACAATATACCCTTGTATTCATTTCACTCGGTGTAGTTAGTTTAGTCGAAATTTAAATATCAATGGGTCCTGATTTCACACTCTCATTTTGGTAGGAAATATCAACCACTACAATAGGTGCTCTGCTCATAAATTCCGATGGAGATAGAAGTTGACGCGCCTCTCTATTATAGTAACTCTCTTGAAATCTTGCATACATATCATACAAGACAGCAAAACGATTTTCATCATATTTAACATTCAAATCCTCATAGGGATAGACATCAGAATTTAGATATATCTTTGCATTTCTCAAATTGTTTGTAATTAGTTCACCATTTAACGAAAATGCGATTATGGCGAACCGCGGTCGTTCTCTATTTGCTGCCATCTTAACATTCCATAAATGATATGTTTCCTGCACCAATGCATTGTTGTGGTTCTTGCAGGTGTGCTGGGATTGGTTGTGTGTGTGTGATAGCCTAACTGTGTTCCTATCCATGAGGTCTGGCGGGCCTAGGTCTAAGCTATTTACACCTGCCCTTGGGCCTTGTCATTTCTCCTAATCTTATGGTTACTTAAATAATGCAATGTTTCCTTACTATCTATCTAATTATTATACCCTAAGTCCCAAACTAACCTAACTATTTACATGTATGTAAAAAATGAGAGGGCCAGATCGGGCACCTGGTCCGACTCGGGCTCGGTGGCAGACTCTGCGTCGCCCTCGCCCTCCTGTCCGTCATGAGGCTCGACCTCGGGCTCGGACTCGGTGTCCCCGTCGTTTCCGGGCTCGGACTCGGTGTCGTCGTTATTGTTTTCGAGCTCTGCGGCCCTGTTGGCTTCCGGGCGGGGGCCATCGTCCGGCTCCAGGTCTGGCAGAGGCTCGTCTTCGCTGGAGGCCTCTGCGGCTGGCCAAGGTACTGGGCGTCGTCGGTTGTTGGCCAGGATTCCTGGCCGGTTTCAAACCGGGTGTGGTGCTGCCGGTGGCACTCTCTGGCGGAAGCGCCAGCGCCATTCGTCGGTGGCCGGCAATGGCCTGACCTTCTGCACGGGCCGTACAATTGCCTGGGGCTTATTTGTGGTCAACTGGGGCTGGCTCGGGACGGTGTCGGCCTCGCTGGCGACCGCCGGTTTGCCGTTTGCTGCGAGTAGCAGGCCTTGAGGGGAGATTCCCCGGGCTAGAAGCCTCTCGAGGGCGTCTCGGGTGGTGGCGCGGCTGCGGGATGCCGCTGAGGTGGTGGGGCCGGCTGGTGAGACCAGCATCTCCTGAAGGTGCCTCTTGGCCATGGCGATGGACTGGGAATGTCATCCCGCTTGGGCCCGTCCGGGCCGAGGGCTGCACCCTGGCTGGGCGTGTCAGGGTGGTGTCGGGTGTCCTGGGTGCTCTAGCTTGGCGGGCGGATCGCTCGAGCGTAGGTCCGAACGTGTGAGAGGTCGTGTCGGCCCCGGTGGTGCCGCTCTTGGGCGTGTCCAGATCGATGATCTCGGCCTGGTTGCGCGGGGGCGACCGGATCATGGCGATGCCGGTGGCTCTGATTGGGCCGAGTAGGTTGGCTTCGGTGGTCCTGGCTGGGGCTGCTTCGGACGCGGTTATGCCCAGAGTAGGGGCGGCGATGTGTGGCGGGTGTTGGTGGGGAACTTCCTCGACATCCGAGATGAGGATGGCCTCGTCCTCCGTTTGGCCTTCCTCGACCGAGATGGTCGTCTCCTCCTTGGAGGACGCATCGGCACTGGCGGTCCTGTTTTCCGAAGGGGCATCGTCCTCGACATCGGAGATGTCCTCGTTCACCGGCTGGTTGGTGGTTGGTTGGAAATGGGCCAAATCGAACTCGAAGTCCATGGTCGAGTCTTCGTCGCCCATGGCACTCACCATCCCGTCCAGCGTCAGACCCTCGCACCAAGAGGGGGCCCGGTGGTGTCTCTGGCTCCGGTGTCCGTTATCGATGGCTGTGGTGGTGTTGTTGTTGACCGGGCTCCCTCAGGAGTGCCATCTGGGATCAGCGGCGGTGGAAAGGACTCGATCCCGTGTTCGTCGGTGTTGGTTGTCATTGTTGTAGTGGCTTGTAGCTTGTCTTCCTTGTAGTTTTGCGTCGTAATATCCTATTGCGCAGTTTAAAAGTTCGGTACGGCGGCGCGGCACGATCGATTATTCGATATCCTGTGTTTTATCGAGACGGCCATCGTCCTTTGGTTGGTCTCGCAACCCTAACTGGCGGTAGCGTGAAACTGTGTCGATCCGATCATCAGCAAGTGGCCCCCATGACACCTTGGTATCCTCGGCCAGGGCTTGAGCGCTGTGGTCATCAAGGGCCTCGTCCGTCGTGGTGATCTCGGCACGTAGGGTATTCTCGTGGTCTTCGTCGCTGTCTTCGGTGCCGCCTTGATGAAACGGCTTCAGACTATTGATGCTGGCTGTGCGTCGGCGGCGGCTCTGGACTTCTTGAAGTCGAACAATGTTTGGTGAAATTAATTTCACGACCCGATAGGGCCCGTCGTATTTTGCGGCCAGCTTGGCGGTGAATCCTTCCGCGGCATTGGATAACACATGGCGGAGCACTCGAACTGAAGATCCCAATGCCGGTCTCCAATCTGGTCGGCGGAGAT
>VNJR01006104.1:0-30343 GCA_008042585.1 Drosophila punjabiensis | reverse complement strand
GCGCTCCTCAACGCGGAAGAGCTGGGGATCGAGGGATCGAGGCAGTAATGAACTCGCGGCCTCTCGGAGCAATGAGCCAAGACCCAAGCGACGGAGAGGCGCTAACTCCCGGGCACCTGCTGACAGGCGGGCCGCTCCTCGCAGCACCAGCACTCCGGACCCCGGACCAGGCGGGTCTCAGTTGCTTGCGGCGATGGCGGCTTGTCTCGTCAGTCAGGCAAATGTTCTGGCAGCGATGGTCCCGGGAGTATGTCCTGGGCCTACAAATTCGGGGCAAGTGGCACCTACAGGAGGAGAACGTCAAGGAGGGACAGCTCGTCGTCGTCGCAGAAGACAACCTTCCGCCTCAACAGTGGCTCCTGGGAAGGATCGTGACGACCCACGCAGGAGAGGACGGCATGGTCAGGGTCGTCGACATTAGGAGGACCGATGGAGCCGTTTTTCGGAGGGCGGTCCATAAGGTGGCGCCACTACCAGTGGTTTAAAGCCGTGCAGGCTTTCAACGGGGCCGGTGTTGGCTCATTTGAGTTTAATTAGGAATTTGTTTTGATGTTATGAAGTCTAGTGTAAGTTTAGTTTAGGGCGAAGGCGGGAGCAAAATAAAGCTCTCTTTCGCTCGTTGCGAAGTCGCCCCGCCCCGTCGTCAAGCTAGGCTTTAAGTTCTCTTGTGTGAAATATAAGAAATTGTCGAAAAATTGAAATCAGATCGAGCGCACGTCTTTCGTTTTCGTCTTGCCAAATAAAATAGTTTCTTGCCACCAAAGTTTTTTTCGGTTTTTAATTTCTAAAAAACTGTTTAAAAATGAAAAATTTCTTATCTAAAATTACATTTTGCGCCCTAGTTGTTAACGACATTTGCTATCTCTCTATGTAATAAATAACTTCAAGCGTTCGGCTATAGGTTCACAGACACGGGTTTGCCTGTTCTTTACTCTATTATGGAATGATCTTTCATTTTATTTCGCAGTTTAATCCCTTGTACGTGCTGGTGACTTTCAAGCATTGGTAATAATTAATATTGTTAAATAGTTCGAATTGAGCGTGCTGCGACGAAATGAATCAGCCAAACCAACCCGGTAAATTAGATTAGATACCTCGAGGAAGCAGTTCAAAGAAATAAAAAAGATATTGAGATATTTAGAAAAGCGAACCAACGGCTGGTATTGTGTTCACGATATGGCCTCCCATCCTGTGATCACGCCCTTTGAGCTTACGCGCACAGATACATCAGCGGAGTTCAGTTTGATTTAAATTCAGAAATAAAAGGATTTATTGTCCTTCATTGAGTCTGACTGATGTAAAGCATAGCGTTCATGAATAAGAAAATGTTTAAACAAATTCGAAATTAATCAAATATATTAGCAAGGGAGAATAGACGACCAAGAGCCGCAAAAAATGTACAATTTAATAGTATAAGTTCATTAATATTGAAGTGGAGTAGGCGGAGCTTGAAAAGTAAGCCAACTGTTTTTGAGGAGGCGTCGTCGGCGGTCGGTGGATCTTCTGGTCGAGGTGGGTGCAGCTGAAACTCCCAGAATCCCAGAAAAAGAAGAGTGGGATTTTCGGTGCCGGTGGCTTCAAAAGAATATCGATTTATTGCTCTTCATTCTAATCAAGCCTAACTTAGATCTAACAGAGGGAAAAAGTAGAGAGGTGCCCTTTGCCGGCTGGAATAGGAGGGAGCGTTCAAACGGCCGAGAAGGGCAGAGCGGACAAGCGCTAGAGAGACAGCTAGCACGAACGCGCATGCTCGCACACTGCTCAAAACTAAGCGCTCTGTCGCGCGAACATTCTCGATCATTGGTCGATCATTGTCCCTGTCTCAAAGGTCGTGGTCCCGGTGTCAAGCACTATGACCGCTGTCGGTAGGATGTGGATCGCCTTCTGCTGGAACCACTTGGCCACCGATGGGGTCGGAGCGGGGACCCGACCTGAACACTCGATGGATGCAGTGGGCGACGGCGACCTGGAGATGGACATCCCAGATTGGGCTGGAGCAGGTTTCGATGCTCGACGACGCGTGCATGAGGGGCGAGGCGGAGATGGTCTGAGTGCGCGCTGTGGCGGCTGCTCCTCGTGAATGTGGAGCAGGATGTGGAGCTTTCCTCCGCATTTCTTGCAGCCATCCTCGCTGCGGCAGGTTCCTCCTGAATGCTGATGTGCGAGGCGGTTCGAACAGTACTGATTAATAAGCACTGCTCAAAGGCGCTCAGTTTTTTGAACCTCTTGCACTTCCGAATAGGCAGACACGGCAACGGGAGGATTGAATACCTCGAGTACGTCTGCTCTCCAAGGATTGGGCGGAACGAGGACGAGAAGCCATGTCGGGAACTTGTTCTGTGATAAAAAAGAAAAAAGAGAACTTAGTTTAGTATGGGAAGAGTGCAGTATGAACCTTGGAACGGGAGAGACCCTAGTCCCTGGGAACCGAGGATTCCTGGTTCCCCGTAGGCAGGAGTATGTCCTTATGAACTGGGCGCTTTATTGTCCCCAGAGATGTGCGGATCTCAACGACTCGAATGCGGTCATCGGCTCCTGGGAAGACAGAAACGATTCTGCCGAGCCGCCATTCGTTCGATGGCTACTAACATGTCGTCGATTTTTAGGTCCTTGGTCGGAAATTGCCATTTATTGCGTTAGTGGAGATCTTTTAGATACTCCTCTTTCCACCGTGCACTAAACGGCTGATGTTGGGCCTTTAGCTGTTGCTATCGATTTATTATCGACTTGGCGTCGCCCTTGCTCTCGGGCTCAGCCGTTGAAAGCAATGGTCCTCCAACAAGGAAATGGCCTGGTGTGAGGGTCATCAAATGTGAAGGATCTTCGGACATCGGAGAGAGGGGTTTCGAATTGAGGCAAGCTTTGATCTTTGCGAGAAGTGTCGTAAGCTCCTCGAAGGTGTACTTCCGGGAAGCAATGGATTTGTAACAAGAGTTTTGAAACTTTTTACACCCGCTTCCAACAGACCCCCCATATGTGGAGCTCCGGGTGGGAAAAACCGCCAAACGAGTCGCTGATGGCTGAATGCATGAGTCACGGACTCCTTGACGGCTTGGAGGAAGTCACGTGAAATCAGAGTTGCTGCCCCCACCAAGGTCTTGCCATTATCCAAATAAGCCCGCTAAGGACAACCGCGTCTCGCTACGAAGCGAGCAATAGCCGATAGAAGTTTTTCGGTTGTGAGATCGGAGGTGGGTTCCAAATGGATAGCCTTCGTCGAAAAACACACAAATACACAAACATATCCCTCCGTTATGAAACACTCTCTCCCTGTATAGTTTTTGATCTCGAAGGGGCCTGCATAATCTATGCCCGTGTAAGTGAAGGAACGCGAGAAGGAAAATCGCCCATCAGCTGTGTTTGCAATCGCCTCTTGTAAATCGTGAAAATCTTACACGGATTCAAAGCAGCCTTCACCACATTCTTGATTTTAGGAATCCAATAATTTAATCGGATAAGGCGTACCATTAATTGATTACTGCCGTGAAGAGTAATCTGGTGTGCAAGTTGAATGAGAAGGCGAGACAGTCTGCAGCCGTAGGGGAGTATTATCGGATGGCGTTCGTTATACTGCAAACCTCTGGAGGAGGTGAGGCGACCACATGCTCTTAAAAGGCAGTGTTGGTCGATGAACGGAAACAAATTCGCAGTCGGACTTGACGCTAGAAGGGGCTTTTTTTCTTCTAGATGCTTCTGCTCTGGATATCAGAGCTCTCTCTGCCTCTTGGATTTCATCCCTAGTGGGTCTTGAACTGGGCGAGATCGAGCTCTTGCGGCAGAGCTTCACGAATCGTAGAGCATACGCCAGGACTCTTAGTGATTTGTCTAGCTTGGAAAAACGTTCAAAAAGCTTTTCCGGAGGGGCCTTGCTGAAATGCACTTTGACTGCACGCTGTTCGAGTTCGGTCATAGGGTGGAAGTCGCTCTGTGCTGGCCATAGGTCGCGTGGTCCTTGCAGCTACTCTGGTCCGTGCCACCAGAGTCGATTATCTGCTAACATATGCAGGGATATGCCTCCACTGGCTTCATCGGCGGAGTTTTGTTCGGATCGAACGTGTGCCCAACAGTCGACTGGTGTTGCCTGAGTGATCTTTGCAACTCTGTAGGCCACAAACGTGGTCCAATTGCAGGCAATCTTCTTAACCCGGCTAGAACAACAGTGGAATCTATTCAGCAGTGGAGAGCGGAATCGACTCTCGGCAAACGCGGAAGGATTGCGGTTACCATGTCGGTTATGAGCACGGTACCACAGAGCTCTAGCCAGGGGATTGAGACGGATTTCACAGGAGCAGCTCGCGTCTTGGCTGTCAGCAGACGGCCCATCTCGGTCACGGAATTTGCCCCGGCCAGAACATCATCGATATACATATGCTTTTAAATAACGCGGCTAGCCTTTGGAAATGGCACTTGGATGTGCTTTGCCAGCTGTTGCATCACTCTAATAGCGAGGAAGGGCGCGCAGTTTGACCCCGAAGCTAACTGTTTGTAGCTTAAAGTCTCGGATATCTCCTTTCATATTTCGGACAGAATTCTTTACAAGAGAGTATGCTTAGAATCGACCGATCTCACGGTACATTTTAGTAATGTCCACACTGAAAACGTATTAAAAATTCCGCCACTTCAGGATCTGAATGGTAAAATCGCATTGGAGCACTGGACCAGAATGAATAATTCTATTTGGAGCTTTGTAGTGGTGCTTTTATGTTTAACTACCGCATGATGTGAAAGATAATACGTAGGAGAACTGTGCGTCGGCGGAACTTCTTTCATATGACCCAGATCCAGATACTCCTGAATCACGCTGTCATATTGCTCTTTTATGGGAAAGTCTTTTTTAAAACGATTCTTGTTTCTCAGAAACTTAGCCAACGCTCTCGAATACCCTAGGTCGGATCCAGACTTTTTGGGGTCGCAGAACGGAAGCGTCACCACGTACCTCCCGCTTGCGCATTTCTTTGTGGTTCGAAGAAAGTTCCTTTCGCAATATCAATCCGGTTTTTTAACCTGTAGTGGTAGATCCTCCAGCTTCCAGAACTTGCTGAGAAGCGTGTCTAGCGAATCGTCACCTATATGGAGTACCTGAGTCCTAAAGGGTGGACTTTATTAGCTTCACCATTTGAAATCAGGATGTCGATTTGTGAGCTTTTAAAGAAGGTGGGGTCTGCCCATTGGAGAGAGGGCAGGTCTTTGAAGGAATTCTGGGAAATTGGATGTGCCCGAAAATTCCGGAAGGACATTTGCGGTGCCTAACTGTAGACTTGTTAGAAACCGATTGGTTTAGCCCGGAGACTCGAGTCCGGACGTTGCGGAATGGGAACTTGATCAGCTTGAAAACGCATTCCGAAATGATTGTCGCCTCGGATTCCGGGTCGATTAACGCTCGGGCTCGATAATTCGAGCCCAAATGGCACATGTCAATGATCGCCGTGCCCAACAGAACGGCTGAACTGCCAGAGGCGAATGCATTACGGCTAGAGGGTCTTGAGGGCTGCTGTGTAGAGGGCGAGGCGGTTGAACATCTCGCATTTTCGGAACTCGCGCTGTCGCGATGCACCTTGCAAGTGAAGCAGCTGTGTGTGCTGGTGCAGTCACGCAGCTGGTGACCTCTCGCAAAGCAGTTTAGGCATAGCTGCTTCTTCTTAATGTAGCCGGAACACGCGTCAATGGACTTGTTGAGAAAGCGCAGGCACAATTTCTTGGTTTGGTGCTGACTTTTGTTTTTAAGGATTGAAGCTTCTTCGGGATGGCTTGAGTAGGTCTCCAATGTCCGGTATCTATCGCTCAGGAAGGTGTTCAATTCTTCCCAAACCAGAATTTCGGACTTTGATGTAAGGGATTGTCAAACACCCCTGAATTGTGGACTGTAGCTTCTTAAGTGCATGACCAGATTCTTGGGATATGGAACTCAAGTTGAAGAGGAGCTTGAGCTGGCTGTTGACTAAAAGTCGTTTATTTTGGAGACGGTCTTGAATCGCTTCCCACGCCGAAGCGAACCCGTCATTTGTGAGAGGGGACTTAGAAACGATGACTTTTGCTTCTCGACCGGTGTCAGCCTGGGGTTGTTGACATACACTGCCGTGAACAGATCCCTTCCGTATCGCAAGGAGGTAACCGGCAACCAGACGAATTGAACGGCTGGGATGGCGCTTGCACGGCTTGAGGCGTCACTCTATCAATGCTTCAGCAATTAGTGCTGCACATGACTCGTATACTGAGTAGCATTAGTCATATTTAGATTACAGCAGCCGCAATGTGCTGAGAGATCCTTCTTGGGCACTTAGATCAGAGCATGTTTCATACTCCTTTTCGATTTTGTCCCATTAGGCTCGCACTTGTTGAAGACGGACTTGGCGCACGATCAGGAGTATTGATCTTGGCTTCAAAGAGGCTTACGCGGTCGCTGACAGCAATAAATTTGTAGAACACCGAGGTTGCGCCGGTTAGCTGGTCTGAGGATGCCATTTTTTGCTGATAGCGCAGGTTACCCTTAGGAATTCGATTTTGGAAGCAGAGGGATTTTCTGGCTTGACCGCAAGCTTTCGCCGCAGGTTTGGAACTTACAATTTTAGGAGTTGTCTTTGTCTTCGAACTTTTCGATGGAAGATTCTTCCCTTTAGGAGTGGATACCGCTGTGACTGTTGGACGTGTGGAATTAGGTGCTGGCTTAGCGCACGTGGAAAGCGGAGAGGACGGGTTGGTTTATTGTTCTTTACCGGGGGAATATTTCGGTTTCTTGTCACCCTCACTGAGCATACTCAGCTATATATATCGAACGACCAACTGCAACCTGTGTGAAGAAATGGCAGAAAAAGCTGAATTCGCACAATATAGCTAAAAAAAACAAAAACAAGCCAAAAACGGCTAACGAAACTGGCGGAAATTGTAAGCCACTTGCTCGAGACTAATTCCGATTTTAAGTTCATAAGTACGATAAACAAAATTTTTAGAAAAAGCAGAAGAAAACAAATACCCAAAAAGTAGCCTGAAAAATATCAGAGTTTGGCAAAATTAGCTGACTCTTCTCAAGAGTTTTTTGGCTTACTTTATTTTAATTTAGGAACATGACGAAAATAGACAAAAAAAAATTGCATAAACAAAGACACAAGCCCACGCCAAAAAAGCTGAAGAAAACACCAGAAGGCGAAAGGCGATAATTATCTGCCAATAATAAACATTTATTTTTCCGATTTTAAAACTTTGTTCTTTGATTTAATTTTTCTAAAATCGTTAGTGGAGGATTTTTTTTTCGGCACTGTGTCTTTGTCTGTTAGGAACGTATAGGTGCAGGTGTTTGTGCAAACGAAATAAGATGTAAGTGAGTTAAAAAATATATATATTTTTTATTTTTTAATTCACTAAGTTACAACGTTTCCTTAAGGTCGATTTCAATATTGCTGAAAACTTAATTTGCAATCTTAGATCTGATCTGAGCTGGACCCAAGAAAGTCGGAAAATTGGGTGATGAAATTCTTTGTTCGGTTGTAAAATTATCTTAAACAGATTAATCAACCTTTTTCTGGAGCCGGGTGTTGACAGGCTGGACCCGGTTTAGTTTATGTTAGAAGCACTTCGGCGTAATTCAATCTTACTGGAAGTTTAATTTCTGTGGGAATGTTTATGACGAATTGTTTATGAAAGTTGTATTGGACTTCTGTGGGGGCACTGAGTATGAGGTTTCCAGTAAGGAATTGTTTATAAAGAAATTGTTTATGAAAGCTTTATTGGATTTCTGTGGGAAGCACTGAGTATGAGGTTCTCAGTTAGGATTTGTTTATGAAGAAATTGTTTATTACTTGGGTAAGGAAGCTGGGATCTTGAGTTGTATAACGCTCCGCATTCTAAGTTGGATCGTCCAGATTCATTGGAGCTGATGGATAAATAGAATTCAGATGATTGATCAATTCAACTTTAATTTCATCTTCAATGGTGTTTGCATGGTTGGGCGTTTTACTGAATAAAAGGGTTTATTATGTTTATGTTATCGAATGACAGTTCCGAATCGTTGGACATAAGGCATACGGATATTACAAAAATTATTGTATTGCTAAGCGGTGATATATCTTATGTTCTATATTAGTGTAGGATACATTATTAATTAGAGTGGTGCTATTAAATGTATTTAAAAACGACCCATTAAGATAAGTGCCAATAACATTATTATGAGTCATAATTTATGACCATTTATAAAACTAGCTCCTTGTTAAATAACTAACTATCGATAGCCTTAATCCGTTCCGCGATATCCCCACCCCCGTGAAGCAGCCGCATTCACCACGTCCAGGACAGCTAGCTTCGAAGCGGGACGCATTGTCGTCTTGGCTCGATCGTTAGTCCGCACCGCCGCTCGACGAGGTACTCCATCTTTTCCGGTGAACACCTCTTCCACGACGCCTCGTTTCCACTCTCTTCGTGGTATGGCCGGATCACATATGAACACCAGATCTCCTCGACGAATGGGCTCGACGTGCTTGCACCATCTCTTCCTGCGTACAAGTGTTGGCAGGTACTCATGTACCTTCAAGAATTTATCCCGCATCATTCTCGCAATGCGTCACTGCTTCCTGGAAGCGCATCTCTCGGACTCCAGTCCGTCATCCTTGGGTAGATCCGGAACATCGGAACTCCCTTCAGCAAATCGTTGGGTGTCAGTGGAGCTTCATTGGTCCACCGTCACCGGTAGATGAGTTAGCGGACGAGAGTTCTCTATGCTCTCCGCATCAATCAACAGGTTCTCCAGTACGTGCTCCTTGGGCGCGAGCTCCTTTGTGTGCGCCAGCACCTTCTTTACGCACTGCACCATCCTTTCCTAGGCGCCACCCTCAGCTGGGTTCGCCGGGCAATTAATGCTCCATTCGACTCCTTTGGACGACAGCTCGCTCTGGATCTCTGCAGGCTCGAATACCTCGCTGAACCTGTTAGCTTCTCGATTGGCTCCAACGAAGTTCTTCCCGTTGTCGCTCCTTATCCTGACCACCGGTCCTCGGTGGCTCATGAAGTTCCTTTTGGCGATTATACAGGAATCTGTATAGGCCGATATACTTAAATGGCCATCCGTTGGCCTCCAGCCGGTCCTTTGGCAGGGGACCCATCTCGGGCTGCGCTGGTCGCGCCTTCCATAGCTTGCAAACATTGCAGTTGCTCATCACCTTTCGTAAGTTCGTTAACCAGAACTTCTGCCGGATCGCTTCAATTGTTGCCTCCGTGTTTTGGTGACACATCCTCTCGTGGTGATGCTGCACAATCATCTCCGACAGTGCCTCCTTGTGAGACAGTATGATCGGCCGGCGCGCGCTGTATGGCACACATGCCGCGTTGCGATCCTTCCGCTGGCTCTCATTAGTCCGTCCTCGTCGAAGTATGGGGACAACCCATGATCGCCACACCGTGCTCCTGCTTGACGGTGTCCATCAGTCTCGTGCCCAAAACTGCTGCTTAAAGTTCCAGGAGCGCACTTCGTTTAAGAGCAAACGAAATGCGTCTGCATGTCTCCGCCTTCGTACGTGGCCCGCCAATAGGCCGCTGCTCCGAACGCCGACTGGCTGGAATCCATGAAGATGTGCAGCTGTAGTGTCCACACTCGTCCATCGCCGAAGTAGTAGCGTGGACATCGGAACTCTTCAATCTTGCTCATTCCTCGTCAACTCGTCTGATAGCGGCTCGTCCCAGCTGACTCCTCTCAGCCAAATCTCTCTCATCAGTAGTTTTGCGGTCACCATGTAGCAGCTCAAGAATCCAATCGGGTCGAACGTGGACATGACCAGGCTCAGGAACTCCCTCTTCGTAGGGACGCGTTCTCCTGTCATCAAGCTCTTTGGGACTCGATGATACTTGACGCCGAACTTGAAGTCATCTGTAGCCGGCTGCCAGTACATTCCTAGTACCTTCTCCTCAGCTTCGGTCCATCTGACGCTAGCGATGGATTCATGTGGGTTCAACGCTCTGACCACACTTGCCGAACTGGAAGTAAATCAACACAAATCAAAACCAGCTTCTGCATGTATATCTCTCACCCGTGTCGAAACGGCAGTAGCTTCTTCACTGTCGAAACTGTCGACGTAGTCGTCCACGTAGTGGTACTCGTTGATCGCCAGAACTGCTCGCGGATCCGTTCTGCTGTACTGCGAAGCATTCACGGTCTTCACATAATCCGCCGAGCATGGTGAGCAGGCCGCGTGCGTATGCTTTCTTGACGACTGACGGCGCCAGCTTCACTCCGCCAGCTGCGACTGGCTGTGCCGGCTTCACTCTGAAATTCTCGATCTCGAAGTAATCGCTGACCATTTTCTCCAGAAGATTATCCTGTGCCACGGCTAGGAGGCACGATCTCTGAAGCGGTGAGCTTGCCTTTCCTCTCACCGGTCCGTATACCACCCATCCAAGTGCGGTGGCTGCTGCATATGGCCCTCCAGATCCATAGCTTCTGGTCCTGAGGGGTATTCCTAGGTGCGCATGATCCAATCCAATTAGGACCCATACCGTTGCGTTGTTGTACGGCTTTACGGGCAGGCACGCATTCGTCTTCATTGCCTTCACTGCCTTCACATCTTCCCGACGCAATCTCTGCATCGGAAGGTTCAAATTGGCTACCCCGTACACATTCTTCAGCCCATGGCGCATTGGTTTGCCCGTGTGCTCTTTGGCGGATTTGCCGCCAAACCACATTCAGTTGTCGACTCTCACCTCTTAGGTTCAGGCTGCGGATGAGCTCGTCGTCGATGAGCGTGACAGACGATCCTTCATCCAGCAATCCACGGACAGTATCATTCTTCTTCTTCTGCTGCTGTCTCTGTACAGTTGTCGGTCTTGACTGCTCCTCTGATCCCTCCTGCGGCCTCCATCTGCGACTGGCGGCCGTCTGGGATATTCGTGTGACTTATGGAGAAGGGGCTATATGTCCACACTCCAGGCACGAAAAACATAACCTTAACTTCCTCTCGGACTCGATCCGCGCTTACGTGGAAGCGTGGTTAAATCCCTTGCAGTCCTTGTCCCTTGCACATGGGGCAACGTCTGGGGCGGTCTGCATACCGCTCCTCCTCGCGAACACTGTTCGCGTGCAAGACCCTTCGCTTAGGGTGATCCTTCATTCCGACGTCCGTTGCAGTGCACACCAGTTTAGCGAATTCATGAAGCCACTCGCTCAGGTGCACCACTGTAGGATACGCGTGCTTCGCCCAGTCCAATCTGGTAAGCTTCCGTGGTCTCCGTGAACGCGCACATGGCCATTCCTCTGGCTGACCCTCAAACTCGGGAAGATCAGGCAATCTACGTGGCGTCCACTCCATATTGTGTGTTGGCTCCCGTGGCGGCTGAACATAACCTAGTCCAGGCTGCGCCGTGGCGGTAACACAAAATGGCGGAGAATAGCTCACTGTTGTTGTTGTACATGTCCGTGTGACAGGTTTCCTATTTGCCCAATGGCCGCCGAGCGTCGGCGCCAAAATTCCACTCAATTGTGGCGGCAAATTTGCACTCAATTGTGCCGGCAACTGCTCATCCAAAGATGGCGTCACTCCAAGCTCCATTTGCAGATTGTCACTCGTAATCTGCCTGGGCAGATTATCACTCGAACCCTGCCGTGGCGCCGCGCTCAAACCTGGCAGCATTCCACTCGAATATAGCGGTGTATTCGCCGCACCGCTCACTCCAACGGGATCCCTGGCGGCCTCTACTTGACCTTCATTCGCCTTTGCCTTCACCAGCTCCGACTCTAGATGTGCGATCCTTTCCATTAGGGCCGCCACTTGTACAGTCGTTGAGTCCTAATCTGCCCCGTTGCTTCGGGCTGCAGGTCACTTGCCGCTTTCCTGGCGGCGGAAAGTGGAACTTCCTTCGGAGTCTGTGGCCGCTGCCGATCACCAGCCACACTCGCAGAGCTGGCCGGGTTGCCAGTTGCTGTGGCCGTGGTGGTCGCAGTCGCGGGAACACCCGAGACATTTAATCTGGGGCTCCGCCGGGGCGAATGCTCTGTGGGCATCTTGCAGAGTGCGAATAAAAGAAAATGACGCCACTCGGCCGATCACGGGGAAATGCCTTCAGAGCACTTAATTGAAATCGCCGCTTGGTAAGCGATAACAAAAGTCAAGAGTGTTTTATTCTGAAATATTTACATCAGTTAACTTAACCTGAAATACAATTCTTATATCTTATATTTTCTCTTCCCTCTCAATGTAATGGCTTAAATCGGTGTGATTAGATCCGCCAAAACTAAGCTTGCATTCTTCATAACTTCAAATTCCTCACACAAAATAATACTGAATCTAGCGGCGATAAATTTAAACTTGACTAACTATCGCTAGCCTTAATCGGTTCCGCGACAGAGATTTTTCTCCATTTAGAAGTCTGGTAAAACAAGTATCTTATGGGTCTTAAGTGCCATAACAATTAAATAGTTCAATCTTAAAATTAGAAATTACATGAAACTTATCGTTACATTTGGCGACGTGATTGTCGATTAACAGTTTACCGTCATTGTGAGTTATTGATCTCGCATTGTATAATTCGCAACGGTTAGTGATTATGGGATATTTAATATAAATTACAATTAACTTCTGGTATGTGGCGATTTTAAATTCGGAAATGTCTAGTAAATCAGTAATTACACCAGTTTTTTGTTTATGTCTATAGATTTCATTTGTATCTTATGCGTTTAACATTTTAGTGCTAAAAACTTCTATTTTGGCTAAGGTGATTGTATCCATTAAATTTATGAGATCGTAGGTCAACAAACAAAGACGGCGTTTCCTGAGTGAAAATTCTTGGTTGGAAAGTACTGATTTAAGATTTTCAGAGAGGGATTTTATTTCTTTAAATAATTTGGAATTGATAACAAATAGATTGTTATTATTTTGAATTAGATCATTTATTTTATTCTGGGTTGATAAAAAATCATCATGGTCTGGTGTCCCTGCTATCCATTTCCAAAGGGTACCGATTTAGTTAATTCCTCTTTTAGCCATATTGGGAAAAATTTGCGAGGGAAGAATTTTAACAATTTCCAAATCATAGAATAATTCCCAGCTCAAGTTCTCATTGATGTTTTTGTGTGTTGACTCGAGTTTGATAATGTCTTTATATAAACTTAAATTAGTTATATGAAAAAGGTCTGCATGTTAATCATGGATAAGAATGTCTTTAGTATCCTTGTAGAGAAAAAAATTATGGTTCGTGTAACAAAAAAATTTCAGAATTGGTGACGGTTATCATCAATAACATGAATATTTTTTAATTCATACTCTGTAATTTAAAACAAATTTTGTTTAGAAATTGATGTTATCTTTGTGAATCTTTCGGTTTCTATTACTTAATTCTCCTTAACTTCCAGATTTTTGTATCTGGACTTAAGCTTGTTTCTTTCCCCGTGTTTTTTTTTCATAAATAACCTCTCCTACGTGATACTCCTTCCCTTTCCTACCTTGGTTGTGATAATCCAACATTTTTTCTTGTGCTTATTTAAGCATATGTGAGATATTATCAAGTTCGATTTTATTGAATAGTATATCAACCGGTCTTTGGTTGGTAATGGAATGAATAGTCAAGTTATACTTATGAGCTGCTCTTATTATAATTTCAGAATAATCATCCAGATTAAGTTTATCTCTCTTTTAATTTGTCCATTAAACGTACTATGGCGAGTCTCCGCGAAATATAAATTTAAGCCTCATCTTTGAGCGAAGGATTTAAATTGGTTAGTTGTGAAACTAGCTTCGTTATCTATCATAAGAGTTGTTTATGCTGAACAAGTGAGGGTCAGCAATCACTCCAGGTGGTCAGCATTATTTATGAATGTACCGTTTTTACCCGGTTCCGAGGCAGCAACGAAGCCGCCATATATATTCTGTAAAAGACACTCTAAAAATAAAACCCGAAGCGAGAAGACGCAATTTTTTCCTTCAACAAACCCCAATCATCTTTTATCATCATTTCTTTGGAAAATTTTGGGATCGCTACCTACCAGGCCCCGAGGTCAACATTTGGTCCTTCGAGCCGGATATTCCAGTGCTTTTGCCAAGATAAGTACGGTGGAAAACTCCTACCATATATGTATGTGTTTCCTCACTCGGGAACCTTTCGGTCGACCGCGAGAGCGAGAGAAAATATCTCGGGAACCTTTCGGTCGGCCGCGAGAGCAAGAGAAAATATCTCGGGAGCCTTCCGGTCGGCCGCGAGATCGAGAAAGCAATACTTAGCTCGGGAACCTTTCGGTCGGCCACGAGGCGAGACATAACCCGGTAACCTTTCGGTCGGCCACGAGGCGAGACTTAACCCGGGAACCTTTCGGTCGGCCACGAGATAGACGTCCTGCGGATCGGTGAACCGAGCCGGGGGGGAAGGCGGGTTAGGGGGAAAAGAGGGAACTACTAGGATTGCTAACTACTATGTATTAGCCAACCAGATCAGAAGACCCGGTTTAGCCCTTAAAATGACTTCGCTGCTGAGTACTTGGATGCGTGCTACTAGGTAGACTTATCTCACCCGATCGCTGTCTGCTGCTAAGTGTCGATACAAGAGCTGCGGCTCGCCTTATATAGGAATCTGGCGGGTTTTAGTGAGACCGCCCTCCTGTCTGGCGTTCGCAACTTTCTTACTTTGGTCAGTGTGACCCTTTGCGCACAATCTTTGGCGCGCGAATTTAATTCAAAGATCTAGCAACTATTCATAATATTTCTTGTATTCATTGTATCCAATTATAATTCTGCGCGTCTGCGCGTCACAATATGGTAGGTAGGTAAAAGTGGTGAGGCCGCCCTGGCCGCCTCCAATTAGAGCTGAGCTCCGTTTTGTTCCACGCTCTCGATTTACTGTTGTCAGCGCCCTCCTCAGTAGCAGCCCGTGTCATTCAGGTAAGCTAGGATAGCAGCTACTCCGCTAGTGACTCGAGTTGGTGTGCTCCGAAGTATCGGGGTTTTTGTTTGTTGAGTGCCGGGCAGTGGCACATCAGATGCTCTGGTGTCTCCTGCTCGCTTGGCTCCTTGCAGCTTCTGCATTGTGTGTTGTAGGGTAGACCCATCTTACAGGATTGCGTGCCTATTGGCCAGTGGCCGGTGATGGTTGCCGTTACCTCCCTGATGTCCTTTTTGCTCTTGGAGATCAGTTCTGCGGTTCGTTTCCTATTGAATTCTGGTCAGCATAGTTTCGATCTTCTGTCCTCTGCCTTCGTCGACCATTCCTTGCTGGCTATTTGTTTGAAAGGGTCATGAGTTTCCGTCTGGACCGAGTACAGTGAGATCTGGATATATGTTGTTACTGAGTGTTCTTCTGACCCTTTTCTGGCCAGCTCATCGGCTTTCTCGTTTCCGTCTATGTCATTGTGTCCGGGTACCCAGTCTATTTGTACCCTGTTGTCTTCTGCAAGTCTGTTTAGTGCCCCTTTACAATCGGCCACTAGTTTTGGCGTCGTCCGTGCTTGTGTGAGGGATTTGATCGCCGCCTGGCTATCTGAGTATATCCTATCCTTGGAATTCCGGAGGCCTCGATCTAGCGAAAATTCGGCAGACTTCAATATCGCGAGAACATCTGCCTGGAAAACCCTCGCTGACTCTGGGAGGTGAAATACCTTCCAGCTCTCGGCGAAGATTCCGGCCCCTACCCCGCCGCTCATTTTTGAGCCGTCGGTGTAGAGTGATACTTCATCCGGTTCGGTTACCCTCCCTCTCTTCCAGTCTTCCCTTGTAGGGTATATAGTTGTGTATGTGTTACCGAATCGCAGGTCGGTTGTCATGTAGTCTGTGTCTTCTGTTGTCCGATAGTTTATCTCGTTCTGAATCCTGAAGTGTCCGGTGTGGTAGTTTTCCCAGCTTTGACTAGCCTTTACTCGTGCCGCACTTTGTGCTGCAGTGTTCCTGATGAAATGCTCTACCGGTATTATGTTTAGGATGGCATTTAGTACGGCTGCGGGGCATAATCTCAGTGCTCCCGTGGCTCCTGCGCATGCCGATCTCTGTATCCATGTGCGTTTCTGGATGTTGTAAGCCCTAGTTAGTGCTGGCCAACATACTAGTGCTCCGTATGTGAGTATGGGTCTTACAACCGCTGTGTAAAGCCATATTATTATCCTGGGGTAAATGCCCCAGTTCTTTCCGAACATCTTTCTACAGGAATAGAATGCTATGCTTGCTTTCTTGACTCTTTCGTTTATGTTCTGTTTCCATGAAAGTTTCGCATCCAGTATCACTCCCAGATACTATTCCTGCTGTGATGTCTCTGCGTCACAATATATATGTATATATATTGCTGCACTCTATTGCCCCACTACCAAATTGTATTCGCTTTTGCAATATTTGCATGTATGTGTGTACATAGCTATATGCTCCTATTTATGTTTTAACTCAGCCAAGCAAACATCAAGTCCAAATTTTCCATAATAATCTATGCATGTGTATGTGTGTCCATCCATATTAATCCTAAGCTTGTCCAGTGACCATTCATACACTCAAAGATCAACTTTCATCCACACATATATACATATAATGTGCATTTGCATATACGGCCTATGATCTTCGAACATACATATGTAGATCTGTCTATTACTTGTGGGTGTTTATAGATCGTTTTTTTGGTTTTTCTGTGTTCCAAGTTGCCAACGCTAACGCTGTCTCTATGGGAACAGTCCCTTCTCAGTAAGTCTGACATTCCACTCCGGGCTGAATTCAAAGCCTTATTACAGGATCGTCATCGAACGCTCGAAGCGATTGAAGAGTCTAAGCCAAACGTGAATGCTCAATCCAGACCACTGCGGGCTGACAATAGCTCGCGTTCGATCCAGACCTTTGAAAATAGGGTTACTGTAAATCCACAATCCTGTAAACCCTGTGCACAAGAGAACCATCCTATCCGGATATGTCCGATGTCCGTACGAATGTCAGTCACAGATCGGGAGAAATACGTAAAACACCAGAAGTTGTGCTTAAACTTCATGTACGTCGACGACGTGCTCGCTGGTGCTCACACTCAGCAGTCCGCAGTTTTAGCCATTAAAGAGCTTCTGCTGGCTCTCGCGAGTGCCGGTTTTCCACTGCACAAGTGGACCTCAAACGAAAAGAGACTTCTAGAAGCGATTCTAGAGGAACACTTGGTGAGTGCAGACTTCCTTGAACTGGAAGATGCCAACACGGCAAAGACTCTGGGGATCCGTTGGCAAGCTACATGCGATAGTTTCTTTTTTACTCTAATTGAGATCCCCCTCCAAACGGCCTTCACAAAACGAGAGGTTTTATCTCAGATAGCCAAGGTTTTCGACCCAGCAGGATGGTTATCGCCTTTCGTAATCTGAGCCAAGATTTTCATGCAGGAAATTTGGCTGAGGGAGCTGAGCTGGGATCAGCCGCTACCCATCGACCTCATAACCAAGTGGCAAGAGTTCCTAAAAGGGTATCCAAATTCGTATTCCGAGATAGGTTCGTTTCCAGCCAGCAGTCAAATTGCAGTACCATGCGTTTGTCGATGCGTCACAGGCCGCATATGGGGCTGCTATTTTCGTCCGAGTTGAAACGACTGACGCCTGTTCTACCCATTTGCTGACGTCCAAAACCCGAGTCGCTCCAGTCAGGTGCATCTCCATACCCCGTCTGGAATTGTGCGGAGCGGTACTGCTCACAGAGCTAGCAGCAGCAGTTATTTCCGAAATGCCTAAAAATACCTATGAGATTTTTTACTGGACCGACTCTACCATAGGTCTCGCATGGCTAGGTAAGCCAGCGTGCACCTGGACGACATTCGTTGCCAATAGGGTCGCGAAGATCGAACAACGCACCAACAAAAGCAAATGGGGTCATGTACGATCCGAAGAAAATCCAGCTGATCTGGCAAGCCGGGGTGTCTCACCCGAAGAGCTTAGGGACAGCACATTTTGGTGGCACGGGCCGGCGTGGTTGCCACTCAAGCAGGAGCAGTGGCCGAGTGAATCATCAGACCATCAGGAAACTGAGCTTGAGCAACGCCCCATCAAATGTCATAGCGTCACATTGCCCCCAGTAGGTGATATCCTGTAGCGTTTTTCAACCTTCGACAGA
The DNA here is from genome assembly GCA_008042585.1 of Drosophila punjabiensis. NCBI lineage: Eukaryota > Metazoa > Arthropoda > Insecta > Diptera > Drosophilidae > Drosophila > Drosophila punjabiensis. The sequence continues at coordinate 12,332 of VNJR01006104.1, read as the reverse complement.
GCTCTGCGGGATCTAGCTCACGTGATCCGGCTTGCGAAAAGGTGCCAAAAGAAAGGTGTAAGGATGCTAGTCACGGGCCAGGATATAAACTTTAGTCAGGCCAGGATCCTCCACAGAAAATATTTATTTTGCGGGGACAGGCAGGAAAAGGGGCCGATAGGCCGTGATTTGGGTCATATAGGCGGGGGTGGGGGTTAAAGGACGACCCGGAAGGATCAGGGGCGTGGCATCGAGTCGGCTCAGGATCGTCAGGGCGCCGTCACCTGGTCAAGATCGCTGGTCGCGACGGATTTGGCCTCGGGGAACGCCCCGTCGACCGGACAGCGTTTCGCCAACCAGGCGAGAGGAAGCATCCGAAATGGGAGCGGCCACGTCACCCGTTCACTGTTTCCTGTTCGGGAGGGAAGGAGGTGATTTTAGGAGGCCTTGGCATTCGCGACCATGATTCGGTGTCCATGATGCGGCACCGCGTCGTTGTCCTTGTGACTATTCTTCTCCGCTGTCTGTTCTGCTCTGTTCTTGTAGACCGATCCCGGCAGCTCTGCTCCGTGGTTGAAAAACGACTATCCCGGTCGAGAAGAGGAGTAGCTGCCAGCAGTTCCTCTCAGCCGCTGATTCCAAGGCTTCGCAAGCGTTGTCGCCTCTGCCGACACGAAGCTTTGGCGTGCTTACGTGGCAGCGTCGGCTTCGGCTGGTGCGAGCGCTGCCTGTGATCGGCCATGAGCACTCTCGCTCTCTCCTTGATCGGCCCCTTCCTGGCCATGGGGCTGCGCAGCGTTCCGCTCTGCTGTGATTGGGTCCTGCTGTTCTGCCGGCTGCGTTGGCTCTGCCGGTGCGTTGGCTCTGTCGGTGCGTTGGCTCTGCCGGTATGGCTCTGCCGATCGTGGCTCTGCCGGTATGTTGGCTTTGCCCGTATGGCTCTGCCGATCGAAGCTCCTGTTGCTATGCGGGATTTTGTTATGATGCAGGCCTTTGTTATGATCCGGGCGATGTTTACCGTTGTTGCTAGGCAGGCTTTTGTTATGGTTTTGTCGTCGTCTGCTGCTCGGTCCCTGTTGCTATGCGGTGTTTCTGCCGTGGAGTGGCTGTGTGTGTGTAGGCCCTTTTGTGTTCCTATCTATGAGGCCTGGCGGGCCTAGGGCTTATCTATGTACAGTTGCCCTTCGTGGGTCTTGTTATCTCTCCTAAGCTATTGTTACTTAAATAATAATGATTACCTAAATACCTAAAATACCTAAATAAAATCCTGAACTAACTAAACTATTTACAAAGTATATACAAGTGTGAAGGCCAGATCGGGTCCTCACACCCCATCCCTACTTCGGGGGCGGAGGCGAATTTTTACGTATCGCCCGTGCTGGGCGATTTGCACGCGGTGCCAGTCGGGTCCCACGTCGACCAAACAACGGGTGCTGCTCCTTCCCATTGGTTGGAGGCGGTACCTGATCTGCCGATACAACTCCAGGGGCAGCCGTGCCAGGGGCGTGGCTCGTCGTCGGGCTCGGGATCCGCATTATCTTCCGGGCCGACGTCGGGCTCCGGGTCCGGCAAGGACTTGTCCTCACTAGAGGCCTCTGCGGCAGGCCATGGTGCTGGGCGTCGCCGATTGTTGGCCAGAATTCCCGGCCCGTCTCCGTCCCTGTGTGGTGCTGCCGGTGGCATTCCCTGGCGGAAGCGCGAAGCTGGGTCGATCAGGTAACCCTCAGCTGCTCCCGTTTTGAAGCTTCAACTGTGGAAATGGAGAATATGGGAATGATTAGCTGGCGTCGCTGCTGGACGTGGGAGGCGCGGCTGCCCTCTTTTTCCGTCTTTTTTCTGCTTGTCCGGGCGTGTCCAGATCGATGATCTCGGCCTAGATGTGCGGGGGCGACCGGATCATGGCGATGCCGGTGGCTTTGATTGGGCTGTCGTTCTGTATGATGATGCTATGATCGCCAATATGAGAGACACCGGTAAGAGTGTCGAACCGGAATAGCCCCGTTCAAGAAACTGCCCTATTCATGGTTTTGAGTAGTTCTCGCCTGCGTCGTTGGGACATGACTCCTCCTCCGGGTCGTACTCGGCGTCAGCGATTCCGCACGCTGAGGTGCTGGCATTCTTCGGTGGTTCCGGGTCCTAAGGGCGAACTTTCCTTACTGCGCGGCGAAAAGGGTTTCGCCGAAAGGCGGAGGCGTTCGGAGCGGGCAATGCTCCAGCCCAGCTCGGGGCTGATGCGATTCCTGCGTCGATGCTTGGTGTCAATGCGATCTCGCGTTTTGTTGCGCTCGTGAAGCGGCTCGTCGTCGATCCTGTACCTGTGCTGTGGCGGCTTTTTCCGCCACATTGGATTGATGCTGCTCCAAGACAGGAAATCCATTCCCAGCAAAAGATCGTCCAGTTTTTCTGGCATGATGAGGATGCAGATGCTGACCAGGGCTTCTCCCATCTGGATGGTCGCTCTCAAGGCTTGTGTCAGTTCTCGGCCGGTCCCATCTGCTAGTCTGACCAGAGAGCGTACTCGTCGTCGAGTTCTTGGGCCAGGCCCTCGCAACTGAAACTGTGCGAGGCCCCCGAATCCAAGGTAGCGGTGAGGGGTCGTCCTTCGACCGCAACCTGAACGCGGATGCGGTTTTGATCCTGCCGGATCACGGGTGCTACTAGCCTGGAGGGGTGCTACTGTCGTTGGGCATTTGCTGGGATCCTCGAATAGTTGCCTGATACTCGAGGCCCTTGTCCGTTTCCCGGCTTCCGGTTCCTGCAGCATTCGATGGTTTGAATTCCCTGTCTGCCAAAATCCCAACGGAACATGGTTTTAGGATTACGGCACTCTGCGGCGTAGTGTCCGTCCTGTCCGCAGTTCCGGCAGGCGGTGTTTATGTAGATGGTTCCCAGGGGGCGGGACTCGCGGTCGTCAGTCGTGACACCTCGGGGTCGGGGTGGCTGTGCGGCGTTGGGAGGAGTGTGCCCTGGTTCTACTCTAGTCCGTATGGTGTGGTTGCTCCCGGGGTTCTCTGTGTCTGCTCTACCTGTGATGTGTCGGCCTCCACGGCTGCGGGCGACCTCGAAGTTGGTTCCGCTGGTACGGAACCAGTTCTCGGCTCGGCGAGTTAGAAGAACGATGATGACATGGGGCAGGTACTTCCGGTCGACCCGGCAAGTTTCTGCCCGCTCTTCCCGGTGCTCCATGAAGCTGAGTGGGTCGGAAGTGCCATCGAAAGATGTCGAGCTCGTATTCGCGTCAGACGGAGAAGCGTTAGTGCGTGGGGCCCCCTCGGATTTTCCTTGAGGCCCGACGGACGGGGAAACACTGCGCGGTACTGCCAAGGTGTGGCTGGTGCTCGGAACATCCATCGTATTGTCGGTCTCGATTCGTAGCGGCGACAGCGGTTTGATATCCCCGGAGGGTGCGTTACCATACCTACGTTCAAGTTCTCCGAGCCGATCCTGAGTCGCGTCGGTTAGGTCGGGCTGTCGTGCGAACGCGATAAATCGGGCTTCCGGTATGATATCCACGTGACGCCCATGTCTCTGCCAACGTGGATTTAATTTTACAATACAATAATGTGCAATACACAAGCACATATGTTCGCGACGGGTCCCGTTTGTGTTTACGTTCGCTAATGATTGTGTAAATAACGCGGGGCAAGGCGGCTTGCTTCGCGATCGCGACGGTGCCGTAATCGTGAAGTCAGGGGATATCCCCGCTGGTGTCCTGGCGGAGATCTTAGCTACTAGGGAAGAGCAGCGTGTGAGGACCTATAGTCCTGTGAATGTAGGCGTTGGTTGCTTTCGGTAAGTTGTCGTGTCCATTGTAAAAGGTCGTCCTTGATGGGTATCCTTGAGCTGGCTATGGTAGTCCTTGCTGGTTATCCTTGCTGGTTATCCTTGTTGGTTATCCTTGTGTTGTTATCCTTGTTGGTTATCCTTGTCGGTTATTCTTGCTGGTTATCCTTGTTGGTTATCCTTGCTGCTTATCCTTTTTGGTTATCCTTGCGTTGTTATATTTGCTGCTGCTTAATGTTACTCCGTTCGGATCGACTTTCTTTTTATCCTTGTTGGTTATTCTTGATGGTTCTTGATGACACTCCATTCGGAGTTCGCTATCGACTGTCCCGCAATATCGTTGAGGTCGGCTTTATATACCAGGCGCAGCTGGTCTCGGGCTTTCCTCCTTGTAAAGAAAACCGATGTGTGCGAAAGAGATGGGGGACACTATGCTTTCCTGCTGGCTGCGACGCCGACTGCGACTGCGCCGTTGACTTCGTACCTTGCTTCGGCGGCTCTGCTCTCCTTTTCTTTGCTTCTTCGTTCGTATCGAGGCGCTTCTGTCTGTCTTCGTCTGTATGTGTGTTTTTTAACTCTGTCTACATTGGGCTCTGCTGACCGATCTACGCTTGCCTATGTTTCGCGTCGTGTGGCCGACGTTTTTCCCGTGGCTTTGCTGTTGCCATGCAGAGCTCTTGTGTTTGCATTAGCTACGTCTGTCTAACTGTACCTTACTGTTGCTATGCAAAGGTCTCGTGTTTACATTAGCTTCATCTGTCTAACTGAACCTTACTGTTGCTATGCGAAGTTCTCGTGTTATCTATGTCTCTGTTTTCTTATGCGCCCTGTCCGAAAATTTGCCTGGCTTGGCGGCCACATGCTCCCTACCGATTTCGTCTCTAACCTACAACTTTCTGCCCATGTTCTCCTAACTTGTGGGGCTTTAATCCACGATGGGTGGTATTATCCTAATGATCCTGCCTAGTCCCTGCTCGGGCGCCATCTGTAAGGATGCTAATCACGGGACAGGATATAAACTTCAGTCAAGCAAGCCAGGATCATCCACAGAAAATATTTATTTTGCGGGGACAGGCAGGAAAAGGGGCCGATAGGCCGTCATTTGGGTCACATAGGCGGGGTTGGGGTTACTGGACGACCCGGAAGGATCAGGGGCGTGGCAGCGAGTCGGCGCAGGATCAGCCACGTCGTCCGGGCGCCGACACCTGGTCGAGATCGCTGGTCACGAGGGAGTTGGCGCCGGGAAACGCCCCGTCGACCGGACAGCGTTTCGCCAACCAGGCGAGAGGAAGCATCCGAACTGGGAGCGGCCACGTCACCCGTGCACCGTCTCCTGGTCGGGAGGGAAGGAGGTGATTTTAGGAGGCCTTGGCATTCGCGGCCCCGTCGGACGGGCACAGCTCGGGCTGGGGTGCGGCCACGTCACCCGCGTACCACTTCTCGAGCCCGGAGTTATTTTCTCGAGTGAGAAACGTCCCCGTTGAGAGGACACTCGTTGCCTTGGGGCTTGCGACCCCGTCACCTGGGTGCCGCGCACGCCTTTGGCCATGAAGCCGAGTTGGAGTCCAAGGAAGGAGCGGAACGGGGGAATTTAATAAATGCGCCATAGATTTGTCATGTCTCCTGAGCTTAACATTTATTAATATGGGTCAATATAGCCAAGTCCTAATCTCGTCCCTAACTGACACACACTCCGGTAATCCCCACGTGGGGTTGGCCCGAGGCCCAGCTCACCGACAGCGTCGGCTTCGGCAGCGAGCGCTGCCTGTGATCGGCCATGAGCACTCTCGCTCTCTCCTTGATCGGCCCCTTCCTGGCCATGGGGCTGCGCAGCGTTCCGCTCTGCTGTGCGCTGGCTCTGCCGGTATGTTGGCTCTGCCGGTATGTTGGCTCTGCCGGTATGTTGGCTCTGCCGGTGCCTTGGCTCTGCCGGTGCGTTGGCTCTGCCGGTGCGTTGGCTCTGCCGATATGGCTCTGACGATCGTGGCTTTGCCGGTATATTGGCTCTACCGAAGCTCCTTTTGCTATGCGGGATTTTGTTATGATGCAGGCCTTTGTTATGATCCGGGCGATGTTTACCGTTGTTGCTAGGCAGGCTTTTGTAATGGTTTTGTCGTCGTCTGCTGCTCGGTCCCTGTTGCTATGCGGTGTTTCTGCCGTGGATCTTGCATGGGTGCTGGGTTTGGCTCTGTGTGTGTGTTTGAGCCTTACTGTGTTCCTAGCCATGAGGCCTGGCGGGCCTAGGTCTAATCTATGTACAGTTGCCCTTCGTGGAACTTGTTGTTTCTCCTAGGCTATGGTTACTTAAAAAATAATGATTACCTAAATACTAACTTAATATTATACCCTAAATCCTGAACTAACTAAACTATTTACAAAGTATATACAAATGTGAAGGCCAGATCGGGTCCTCACACTCCATCCCTACTTCGGGGGCGGAGGCGAATTTTTACGTATCGCCCGGGCGATTTGCACGCGGTGCCAGTCGGGTCCCACGTCGACCAAAAAACGGGTTCTGCTCCTTTCCATTTGTTGGAGGCGGTACCTGATCTGCCGGTACAACTCCAGGGGCAGCCGTGCCAGGGGCGTGGCTCGTCGTCGGGCTCGGGATCCGCATTATCTTCTGGGATGGAGGTGATTTTAGGAGGCTGTTTGTGTATGTGTGAGGAGGCTAAGATGCTTGGCAAATAGTGCATAAACTAATTGCCTTTGAGTTGTCGCAACTAGCACTTGAACTAGGTGAACTGAGGTTTGGTAGAGTAAAATGCCTTTTGAGTTGAAGACGATTACTGACTTTATTGGTAAAAATATAACGGTATTTATAGCTAAAAAGTGTTTAACAAATATGCTGATATAAATATATAGGTTGCTATGTTGCTTATTGAATATGCGGAAATCAGAACATTGCCCCATTCCACTTCGTTCGTCGTCAGCAGAATATCATATGCGCTTGACCTGGTAACTTTACTTTATTGTGGCTGCATATGATATTGCTGCGACTGACGAATTACAATTATGTATTATTGCTATTGTCGTAATTATTGTCGCGACTTAACAGAGGCCTTGGCATTCGCGACCCCGTCGGCCGGGCACATCTCACGCCTTGGCCACCTGGCCGGTAGAAAGGGGAGGGGAAGAAGCATCCGGGCTGGGGTACGGACACGTCACCCGCGTACCACTTCTCGAGCCCGGAGTTATTTTTTCGAGTGAGAAACGGCCCCGTCGGCTGAGCACCGCCTCCTGGTCAAGAGAGGAGGGAGGCGACACTCGTTGCCTTGGCGCTTGCGACCCCGTCACCTGGGTGCCGCGCACGCCTTTGGCCACGATGCCGAGTTGGAGTCCAAGGAAGGAGCGGAACGGGGGAATTTAATAAATGCGCCATAGATTTGTCATGTCTCCTGAGCTTAACATTTATTAATATGGGTCAACATAGCCAAGTCCTAATCTCGTCCCTAACTGACACACACCCCGTAATCCCCACGTGGGGCCAGCCTATCCATGTTGGTGGCCACCCACGTGTCCATGATGCGGCACCGCGTGGTTGTCCTTGTGACTATTCTTCTCCGCTGTCTAATTTGCACATCTGCTCTGCTCTGTTCTTGTAGACCGATCCCGTCAGCTCTGCTCCGTGGTTGAAAAACGACTATCCCGGTCGAGAAGAGGAGTAGCTGCCAGCAGTTCCCCTCAGCCGCTGATTCCAAGGCTTCGCAAGCGTTGTCGCCTCTGCCGACACGAAGCTTTGGCGTGCTTACGTGGCAGCGTCGGCTTCGGCTGGTGCGAGCGCTGCCTGTGATCGGCCATGAGCACTCTCGCTCTCTCCTTGATCGGCCCCTTCCTGGCCATGGGGCTGCGCAGCGTTCCGCTCTGCTGTGCGCTGGCTCTGCCGGTATGTTGGCTCTGCCGGTGCGTTGGCACTGCCGGTGCGTTGGCTCTGCCGGTATGTTGGCTCTGCCGGTGCCTTGGCTCTGCCGGTGCGTTGGCTCTGCCGGTGCGTTGGCTCTGCCGATATGGCTCTGCCGATCGTGGCTTTGCCGGTATGTTGGCTCTACCGAAGCTCCTGTTGCTATGCGGGATTTTGTTATGATGCAGGCCTTTGTTATGATCCGGGCGATGTTTACCGTTGTTGCTAGGCAGGCTTTTGTTATGGTTTTGTCGTCGTCTGCTGCTCGGTCCCTGTTGCTATACGGTATTTCTGCCGTGGATCTTGCATGGGTTCTGGGTTTGGCTGTGTGTGTGTGAGCCTTACTGTGTTCCTATCTATGAGGCCTGGCGGGCCTAGTTCTAATCTATGTACAGTTGCCCTTCGTGGGTCTTGTTGTTCTTCTCCTAAACTGTGCTATGTACAGTTGCCCTCTGTGGGTCTTGTTATTTCTCCTAAGCTATGGTTACATAAATAATAGTGATTACCCAAATACTAACTTATTATTATACCTTAAATCCCGAACTAACTTAACTATTTACAAAGTATATACAAATGTCCCGATCTGGCCCTGATCGGGTCCTCACAAAGGTATAGCTCCATCGGCCTAGCTCACTGCAGCGAAATCGTCCGACGTGCAAGAGAGGTTAATTGTGTTCAATCAAAATAATGAGTTTCCCGTCGAATATCAGGCCTTGCGCAATAAGCGGCAAATTCCATCAAGCACTATTTCTAACCTAAACCCCTTTTTCGACGCAAACGGGGTCTTGATGGCAAGCGGCCGACTACAAGCATCTGAGATGCTCAGTTATGATGAGAAACATCCAATCATCATCCCAGCACGTTGTTTGTTCGCGAAACTACAAGTCCTATTTACCCAACGCATATCCTTGCATGGGGCGAATCAGTTAATGGTGCGACTGATTCGTTCCGGATTCTGGATCCCTAATCTTCAGAGGCTGGTTAATAACACCATTCACTCTTGTCGAGTTTGTGTCATACACAAGAAGAACCTGCAAAAGCAGTTGATGGGAAATATCCCCCGTTCGAGATCCACTTTCTCCAGGCCTTTCACTCATACAGAAATGGAGCCTGGTCGAGCCTGCAAAATCACCAAGAGGTACGTCTGCGTTTTTGTCTGTTTCAGTACCAGGGCCATCCATCTCGAAGCGACATCCGACTTGACGACAGAGAAATTTTTGGCGGCTTTCTCCCGTTTTTCCTCTCGGCGTGGTTGTCCACAACACGTGTACAACAGGACAACAGGAAATCGTTTGTCGGAGCCTCCAAGTCCTTATCCAGAGACTTCATGGAATCAAAAAGAGCATTGGTTCTATCCAAGCACAGTCTCCAGAACTTGACCTGGCATTTTAACCCTCCTGGCGCACCTCATATGGGAGGGCTTTGGGAGGCTGGGGTAAAAAGCTTCAAATCTCATTTCTACAAACACACAGCCGCAGGGAAGTACACCTTCGAAGAACTGGCTACCCTCCTTGCGAAAATTGAGGCCTGTTTGAACTCCAGGCCTATTTCGCCAATGGCCGAAGACCCCACAGACCTTGTGGCTCTTAGTCCGGGGCATTTTCTAATCGGTGGGCCACTTCTGGCGGTATCTGAGCCTGAGATTGAAGAAAATCCAAGCTCCATAATCAATCGGTGGCGAAAGTTAAAAGCCCTGCATCAGAAGATCTGTGTGCGCTGGACGGAAGAATACCTGAAGGAGCTCCACAAAAGAAACAAATGGAAATTTCCACCACGAGATCTGCAGGCCGGAGACATGGTCGTAAATAAAAAGGAGAACTTGCCATCCAACGAATGGCGGCTTGGGTGTATCCAACTGGTCTGTCCTGGCGTAGATGGCAAGGTCAGAGTGGCAGACGTGCTCACAACACGGGGCGTCATCCGACGGCCAGTAGCGGCGCCAACAAGCGTCTCCAACGAGATCCCAGCCTCGCCGTTGGGTGTGTCGCCATCCCGCAGCGGTTCTACTGGCCCGTCGTGCGCTCCTATCCTGGCGCGCACGAGTGTCAGCATCCTCCCGACTGCGGCCGTGCTAATCGGATCCGACCAGAAGCGGTTTGATGTCCGAGTTCTGGTGGATCTGTCCTGTGCTGTCCTGTGAGTCGCATCCACATATCCTTGTTTATGTCACGCAATTTGGCCATCACGGGCATTGGCGACCAACGGGTGTGCGCCACCGAGATTCGCTCCAAGGTGTCCAAGATGAGCAAGCAGCTGCTGATGCTGGTGGACGAACAGATGCAGACCCGAACGCCGTTGCAGCCGCTGGATCCTAAGGTGCAAGACTAAGGTGCAAGTACTTGGGGCACATGTATATGCTGACCTGATGCTACCGGGTATCCTACCGGGTCATTACGGCCTGCCGATGGCACAGAACACGACGCTGGGATGGATCCTTTCCGGACGGTGCTCAGTCTAATAACTCCGCAAGTCTTCCTCTTCTGAGGAGGGATATACTCTCGTAAGATTCATACCAAATTTTCTATTGTATCAAACTCAATTATATGTCTGGTACTTTCAAATATATTGACCAACTCATGTACTGTATACCTCCCCGTTGCTATTAGGAATTGTTGCTACTCTCTGCTGAATGCTGAATTTGGTCTGCTTTAGTTAAGGTTTTAGAAATAAAGGTAATTAGTTTCCCTTCCTGGGAAAGAACTGCACCAATGCACTATGGGCAAAAAAACCATTTTTGGTGCATAAACTGTAGTTTATAAGATATTGACTTGAAACTTTTTTGGTGTATTACTTGAACTAAAACCAAATTTGGGTTTTTGTTTTTTTTTTTAATTTGTCCACTGTACATTGGTTAAAAAAGGCATTTTTAAATAAGTAATTTTTACAAATTATAAATTCAATCCCACTTGGTATTTTTTATTATTATTATTTCTAGAAAAATAAAACAAATCGGTAACATATTTGAGATCCATTGTTAAATATGATTAACACTGAAAAAAAAATTGGATTATTTATCTATATCTTCTGCACACGAGTTTTGGGGTGTACTTCCTTATTTGTGGCCAACACTTGGGGATATGATTGGCGAATCCAAAAGATCTACAACCTCTGTTGGCATCGGCATCCTATTGGTTTTTTTTAAGCAAAACTAGACAGCAAGGGATCATCTGACATTTTGTCAAACCGGCTACATTTTCTGGCATGATATTGTCTGTCAGCTTTAAAAAGTTTGTGTCTTGCTTCTGATGCACGTTCTGCTAAGGAGCCAACAGGCACAATCGATTTTTCAATAATGATGTATCCATGTACTAAAATGTTGTGTTCTGTTGGCGATATGGGGTACCAAAAGTAATTAGCCCTATACATAGAAAAAGTTTCCGAACAGAATATTTTGAATTTTTCTGAATTTATAGGGTAATGACAATTAATGGCGATCAGAATTACATGTAGGCGCTGAATCAAATTATGACCTATTTCTAATATAGAGGACAATAATTTTGGGTTGGAGAATGCCCGCCTTGCCGTATTTCCGTCATTTGTATTATCACTGCCGTTTTGTCTCGGCTTGTCCACATGAAGCCCCATATCATTCCAAAAAGCTGCTTGAACTTTATATTTACGTGCCTCCAATTCGATTTTATCATTTCCCTTGACATGCCACTTTTTAAGCTCAATTCTGTAAGATATCTTGAGCAAGAATTCAAAAAAACGGATCCATGCATGAAGGGAACTTAATCCATATTGATCCGTATGTGGCTTCATATCAAACGTTTTTGAATAAAAATCACTAAAAGTAAGAAGCTGGGTGGGCTTTGCCCCACACATTGGACACAACTGGCAGGATTTCGTTCCTGTTAATATATTTAATACCTTGCCGTCTATAAGTGTTAGGTGCCCATCAAATTTTACAAAAATTTCCTTCGATTGATAAGGATGCACGTATAAATCTAGGTTCTTAATTTGATTGTCCAAGTTTTCTTTTTCTTTTAAAATAAGAGACGTTGTTTCTTTTACGTAAGCTATTTTTAGAGGACGCAAAATCTTATGGACTGAGGCGATTTATTTAACCAAATGACCCTTTGTTTCTGATCTATCATTTTTATAGGAATCATTAACGTAACAAAGAGGGAATCATCTTAAGATGGAGACTCTACGGTGCCAAATTTTTGTTTGTATAAACTGTGACCAGTAGACCCATCAAAACCATAGCTAAATATAAGGGTACACTGAGTGACATCTAAAAGTATTTCAAAAACTTCCTTTTGCACCAGTAATATTCGTGAAGCGGTATGGTTCAATAAGTTTTGCAAGGAAACTTTGGCTTCATTTTCGGTCCATGCTATTCCAGCAGGTCTATATTTTAATTTCTCCTCAGCTATTTTCGAATAAGGGGGGTAAATATCGCAGCCATGTTGTTTACTAAGTTGTTTTATATTTATGTATTGCTGCTTAGTAAAACCATTTTCAATAAAAAAAAGCGAATGCCTTTTCAGAAGTTATTGGACTCGAAGCCAGCGATTCAGTTTTAACAGCTTTTTTTGTAAATTCATTTTCAGTTGATTTTCTAGCTGAAATGTTAGCAGCGTGTAGTAACAATGGAGTTGAATTTTGATTTTCAGCTGCAAGTTCAGATGACAACTTTATTTTGAGTGGATTACCAGCAGCTTCA
>VNJR01006099.1:0-10366 GCA_008042585.1 Drosophila punjabiensis | reverse complement strand
GGCCAGAACCGAGTTTGGGGCCATAATTAATTTGGCCAGGCAAAAAGACACACACAAGCACACGCTCTCTCCAACTGGCCCAAACAATGGCAAACAAATTGATTAATGACAGCGTATTAAACAATAATCGAGATAGGCCTCCGGTCAGATCGGGGAAAAAAAAGAAAGAGGACTTGCCACCGAATCTCTGATGCTGTAACCCATCGGAATATTGTGCGCCCACGCAGAAATATAACTTTTTTTTCGCTCTTTTCGCACGCACAAAAAAAAAAGAAATGCTTTTTGTTGTTGTTGTTGTTGTTCGTGGCTAAAAACAATTCATTTAAATAATATCTGAACCACTTTGCCGGGAAAACTGAGGAAACAAATCATTTTTCATATCCTTCGTGTTCATCGGCCCAACGTCCCAAAGCTGGCAAATTAATAATGTGTAATTAATATTCTTTACTTTTTTTTTGTGTGTGGTAAAAGCCGGGTAAAGGAAAGGGATTTTTTGGCCGTGGGATTATGTGTATATATATTTGAGCAATATGACTGGAATATGGTTTGAGTTATTGAGATATTTTGGCCAACAAATTTGATGCAAAGATAAAAAAATATGTTAAAGGGAAAACGGTGAAGGAAAGGTTAAAAAAAGGTAAGAAAAAGGGGTAAAATAGGATGAAATCTAGTTTAAAATTAAGTTTGATCATTTCATTAATTAAACCTTATAATTTGTTATTATGTTATGATAAAGATACCGGCAAACGTAATGCTTAAAATGTATTTACATGCAATTTTAGATTTTTTAACTTTACGACAAATCTGAAACTTACTGTAAAAGTAGAGCTGTATCTTTTTCAAATCTTTTTAATTTAAATTCAAAATGAATATTCAAAAATCCACCCTACCAGAGCCCTTAGCAATCAATCAAAATTCGAATCCCAACCAGATTTAAGGCTGAGCTTAACTCCTGTCCAACGACTGTCACCTGACAAAATATTTAATTAGGCTTTGACAAAGGTGCGACCCAAAAAGTGATGTGATATCTTTTGGGAGACTGTAATAAGGGGGGCGGGGGTATTTTTGGAGGTTCTCCTTTTTCGCTTTTAACGTAACACAACATAACACACAACGTAACGCAACGCTTAACGTAATAGCCTTTCATGTTTGCTTAGTAACCCACATCAATTCTAATCGCTTGTAGCCAGAACGAGTACCGCCACGCCCCGCCGTAACACTATCTCACACCCGCCCCCCAGCCTCGCATACTATTACACCATCCCCCAATTCACACACACTACACACATACCCCATACACACCCCATAGCTACCCCACAACAAGGCGAACGATTTATGGCATGCTTTCACATACTTTCACCTGGGGAATATTCTCCTGTGGTTGTTGGATGGATCCAGCAACCTCCTTCTGGCCAAGCACTGAGAAAAATGTATTTTTTAAATTTTGATATATTAATATTATTAGTAATACATAAAGGTTTAGAGAAACAAAGTATTTATTGGACTTGCTGAACTTTATTTAAAAAGAAAACTTTAAATCCTATCCTATCCTAAAGAAATAATATTTGAGCATATGAGTAAGTTATTCATTTTTCCCAGTGTAAAATTGTGTGCAAACGGAAATATAGTGCACACTCCGCCTCATTCATGTAGTTTATGGAAGCATATTAATTTTGGCATTGAAATGGAGTCCAAATGCATTCACAATTGTTTTAATGTCAAGTGGCTTTCGTTGCCATTATTTTCGGGGGCTTGACCAAAAACTGGCAATTTAATGGGATTTTTGCAATAACTAAAAGTAAAAGCAGTAATGTCTGTAAATAGCAAATAGAAAAGTAAATATTTAGGGACTTTTTACGAACAGAAAATAAACAGTTTTAACATTAAAAAAGATTATAATTATTAAGTCTATTTACTTAAGAACAATCAAATTAATTTGCATTTAGACAACAATTCATTCAAATTGATGTTAAAGTAATTTTTTAACATCAGCTTTAAATTTATGGTTTTAAATTTTGTACCTTGTAATGGGACAAGAACAAGGACAAGGACAGGTACAAAGACAGCAGACAATGCCATCTGCTCCTCCTAAAAAGTTACCCATTTGCAACTTGTACTCAACTTTTATGTGTTCCTGTTCTGGCATCAAGTGCATTCCATATGGATTAGCCAGAACAACCCGACAATCTTTATACTTTTGTCATTAGCCAGCTTCTTTTTTTTCTATGGCAGTCAGCTCACACACACCCAAGCTCTAGCCTTCCCTCCAACAAGGTGAAAACTTTCCCATGTGAAACTATTAGAGCTAAAAAAAAAATGTATGTATGCTTTACTATGCAAACTTTAATTTCTAAATCATAACTTTTTCCGCTCAACTTTGGCAGGGAAGAGCCAGAGTTACGGCGTCGTGGAAGCTGTTAACAGATTGGGGGAACCCTCAGAGGTGGAACGAGGTGAGTGGTCCTACGCTGGAATTCTCTTTACCTTCGACTTTCAGAGTTTCTATTATATCAAATTTTGTAGTTTATAAGCTAAGTGAGTCAAGGTTTTTAAAATTAAATTAAAATCTGAGGTGTCAAGTGTATTTGTGTATATTTTAAATTAAATAATGCGGTTTCTAAAAGTATGTATAAAATATTTCCAATTAATTTTAAGCTTATAGCTAAGCAACTCCTCTAAAAGAGTATATAACTCTTCGGCATCTTCAGGATTTCAACTTTTCCCGGTCTAAGTAAATTTTATGTTTTTATTCTATTTGGGTCAAAGTTTTTAATAGTTTGATATGCACTCTCTGGCGAGCTTGGCCTCTTTAAAAGCCAGCGAAGCCTTTATGGATGGCCCGACTTCGACCTCTGCTGACCCAGAGGAGGCACGTGTGTGCCGCACGTGCCCCTCCTCTTCAACTGGCCAGATAATGGAAAAGATTTGTTTATAAGAAATTTAAATGTTAGCTAGTAGCAGCAGCAGCAGCAGAATCAGCTTTCATATATGTGAACAACCGGCCTTTGGTCTGTGGTCTAAACTAATATTTAATTCAATTTTGGCCAGCTTTTATTTGCTCACCTACATGGCAAATCAATTTAAAGGAACTGGGCTAAAATCGAAGGCCAACGGGAAAAAATACATTAGACTATGTTAGTATACTTTGCTAAGTAAAAAAAGATTGTATTTTAAGCTTAAGTTTGCTATGAGATTTCTAAGCTTTTATTTGGAGAGTAAAGAGGTTTTTATTTATATTATAAAACCTTGTTATACAATTTGTACCCCAGTGCAGTCTCAGTTTCATCTCGGATCGAAGTTCACTGGGTTGGCTCTAACAGCTTCTAATTGCAATGGAACCGCACGAAATGTCAACGCTTTTGGCATATTTCTGTTGGCCTGGTTGTTGGCCGCAGGTGCCTTTCCCACCTGCCCACTCCAGCCCACTCTTGCCCACTCCTGCCCACCTACCTTATCCCCTGTCCATGTGGCTAACCTAGAAAAGGAGGCAAAGACAAAAAAAAAAAACCTCGGCTCACTGGAGTCTTTTTGGCCACGTACTCCATTCAGGTTTCTTTTGGCTTTTTCGGTTTTTTTTAGTTTGTGAAAGGCATCGAGAAAAAAGAGCAGACCGAGTGGATGTCGCCGGGAGATTAGTTACACTTGTGCTCCATTTAAATGGCAAAGCGACTAAATTATGCCAAGTTCTTTTTTCTTTTTTAATGCTTTTTTCGGCTTTTTGTCTTTGGAAAGTGAAAGAGCCGGGGAGCGTACAAAAATAATTGCAATCAAAGCCGCCCTTTCCCTGGGTGAATGTTCGCAGTTGAATGTTGAATGTCGCTCGAATCTAGGCCCGGCGAAAGTTCGACTGCAATGTGGGGGGATTCCATTTTCCATTCCACTTTTCTGGGTGGGTCAGTCTCTCCGATGGTATGGCGAATTTTTAATGCGGTTCAATGGAAATTGCAAATTTCAATGTTGCCTTTAAAGCGGCAATGTAGCCACGAATATAAAAAAAATCCTATCTGACAGAAAGTGGAAAGGTTTCGAAGAGATGTGACAGATATTTCTGATATAGGAAAAGAGGTTATATAAAATCTTGTAGATTAAATTATGAAGAATTTTTATAATTGCTAGAAATAAATATGAATGAGGTAGAAAATCTCTAGAAAAGAAGGGTTTGTTTGGTCTTAAGCTCTTCGTATTTTCATCTTTGTACAGAATGTGATATAAAAATCATAAAAGGGGATAATACTTTGTTCCATTATCCCATAAAATATACCTTAATGTTACACCACTCCAACAACATAAATATTTGATAACAAAGATTGATTTGGTTCTATTCCCCCTGAGAATTAATATTTTCCAGGCCATAAATATCCTTTTTATTTCTTAAAACCTCTTCCAGTTTACTTGAAAGGCTGCCCCTTTTATTGAAATTTCTAACATTTAGCTCTTGCTTTTTCCCCATAATTTAATTTTCGTCTCAGTCAACTGCTCTTGGGCCTTTGTGTATTACCTAAACTTGCTGCATAGTTTTCCTGGGCTTATGCTTCATTAACATATCTGCATATTTGGCCATTGTCTTTGACCAAAATCGAAAGAGCATAATATCAACAGATATTGGCAATCTCAAGGCACACGTGCGTTCAGCTCAGCTCGATTCATATCAAAGCTCAGATGGGAATGCTGCTAATAGCAACCGTTTCATAAACTTTTGATGTGAGGCAGACCTTTCGCCTGTGCTTTATATATATATATATATTTTTTTTTTTTATTCCGAAACTCATTAAAATACCAAAAAGTAACGAAACGAAATCAAAAAGATAAACCCGCACGCCAGAAGTAGAGGGACGATTCCAGGAAGTCGGGTGACGGAAAAGGGAGCTCCCAGCTCCCACAGAGGCACATTTTTTTGTCCAGAGGAATGCCAGTTCTCTGGTCTGTCCCCCGGATTTACAGCGGCATTGATTACACCCAGGCAGAGCGGCGGAATGGCAAACAAATTATTACAAGTGCAGTTGGAAAATATGTGGCAGCCACTTATCAACATAATCAACAACAAATACCTGGACACGCCTGAGTGCCGGCGGTTGGCCTTTTGTGAGGGAAGCCTATTGACAGCACCCTAGATATAAGGACAGGGTCGACCCATTAGGTACTTCGAGTCAAGATTACTAATTGCAAATAAATTTTGGAAATGTACAAAATAAATTAAGTTCTAGTTATGCCTCTAAATTGCTTTACCTTACAGATAGTTCCTAATAAGTAGATGAAGAAGTTTAAAGATATTCCTGTTCAAGCAAAACCCTTTAAGCTTTTTGAAACCTTTCTGCCAGGGTATCATTGCCAAAGCAAAAAACGAACCCCAAGAGGTTTAGACCCAGGGAAATATACAAGGTTCCTAGCTACCAATGACATAGACGAAGACGTTGCCGCCAATTCCAAGAGAGAGAGACGCCGACAGTCCGGTTGCTGAAAGACAAACTGTGGGGTCTTCGGTCTCCGGTCTCCAATCTCCAGTCTTCTCAGCCAAACCAGAAGTGAGTTGTTGTTCGGGGGCTGGGATTGAGATTGGGAACTTTGCAGTTCCCTTTCGGAAAGAGAAATAGACCCGACCCGACTCCAGCTCCGTCTCCCCATCCTGTCAAATGCTCTGCCTTAATGATGGCATTGATGGATGGATCACACGTAAGCGACAGTCATTTAGTAATTTATCTCGAACCATTTCAAATTAATAGACTCCCGGCCTCTCCTCTGGCCTTTGATTTTGCGATTTTTATCTCACATTAGAAATTTCGCATTGTGTTTTTGTTATTTTTTTCGTCAAATTACATAAATTTATGAGCCAGGAACTTTCGCCTTTTGGCTGTGAGAGTCCAGCTAATTAAGGCAGCTGCCTGACGACTGCAATTTGTGCAGCGAGTGCAGGGCTCTCTCTCAACTGCAGTTTCAAGCTCGATTAACTCTTTAATTAGGCGGAGTTTAGTTAATTGGTCGACTGACTTTGCAGCCACATGCAGATCGCTCAGAGGAAATGAAGGGTCGAACCAGAAAGGCGATCTCATGTGCAGCGACACTTGTTTCGACGGGGGAGGGGTCACTGACCTTCGACGGGTGAGGCGTTCAGAGGTCAAGGTACAAGGGGAAAATACAGTAAAGGTTAAGGACAGGTGCTGGAAGATGGGAGAATAAAGGGATAAAATATTTGAGACTTTCTAAGATATTTTATAATTCTAATTTTGCTTCTAGCTCATTTTGAATATTTTTAATGATTAATTTAAACTTGTTAAATTTACCTAGATTTTTTTTTTAATTATTTTATCCGAAGCATAACGTGTTTTCCCCTTACTGTTTTGTATTTTTCCTCCACCAAGTTACCTTCTGTAATCCTCTATGCATTGCAATCTCCCAGTTGCCTTCCATCTGGGCCACGCAAATTCCTCGCAGCTCTTTCAATATTTAACCCAAAAATATAGCCACAAACACAGAAACAGAAACACAGAAGCAAAATTGTTAGCTACTCTTTGTCTAAGCTCGAAAAAATAGAAGAAAAAATTGCAAGAAATAGAGCGCAGTGCCTGCGAAAAAATTCGCGCTGACACTGACAAGTCGTGTGAAGCACACCTGCAAGAGTCAAGCGCCGAGCGGCGGATTTCGAGATTTCGAGAGACCGCAAAACCGAAACCAGATCGGGGAACGAGGCAGGCTGCAAGCGGAGGGGGGCTGTGCAAGTGCAACGGGGAGCTGCAGCTTGGGGCATGGCATTGCATTCGGCGCACCGAAACATGTTGCAAAATGCAGCTCAGCTGTGCGTTGTCGTGGCCTTAAAACTGGTGCAACGCCATTGGCCTCCTCCTTCGACTCTAGGAGCAAAAAAAATATAAAAAAAAAGAATAACACATAAAAAATAATACCCCTTTCTTGGGAGGCTGGCATAGCGCCAAACTAGCAAAGGTTTCTTGAAAGCCAAAGAAGCCTGAAATCAAGTGAAACTTTGGGTAACAGATCTTAGGATACCCTTTCGGAGCCTCAAAATTACTAAAGTAAGTCAGTTGCCTTAGCTTTTTGTATAATTATTTATTAATAAATTAAATATATTCTAAAATAACTTAATATTTTTATAAATAAACAAGTTCAACTCAAGTTAGTGCCGCAAAAATATGAATAGAAAATGTGGCACTGCTTGTTTTTCTTGCCGGAGGCCTTTCGCTACTTGAGCACACACAACCGTAAGTGGAACGAGGGCGGCTGGGGCAGTTTCCCCTCCTGGCCTCCGCCAGGATCATTGTCCTTAGCCTCACCGCAGGCTCAAAAAAAAAAAAAAGAATACGGAAAAGCGGAGCGTGCACAACAACAAGCTGTGAGGTAGACACAGACACTGCAATTGGACGAAAAAGAGATGGTAATAGACAGGGACTTGGACTTGATTGCAACAATGTGGCACACACTCAAGATGCGCCAGGTATTCGGCTAAGGCGATAATGTGACAAGGATAACGAGCCAGTTGGACAGCGAAGTCCTGCACCGTGGAAGAAATATTATTTATAACAAATAAAAACAATAAAATCGTAGAGTTTCATTGGGTTTTTTAAAAACAAGTTTGCATATTATTTTTATTAGAATAAAATCTCTTTGATACGTGACTTTAAGCTGTATAGTTTTACATGTATATAACATTTTTTATTTTGTTTTTTTCCACGTGTGAAAACTACGAGTTGAGCACGTCGCCAGGGGATGTGGTTGGGGCAGCCTTGTTATCATCCAGTTCCTGTCGCCTTTCCCCTCGTCCAAGGTGCGTAATGCGCTCATTACGTGCCGGCATCAACATCGCATCCACATGCCACACCACCACCACTGACTGGGTTCCCCCTTTTCCACCTTCCCATCTCTATTCTTTATTTCCCGGGTGAACTATTCCACATAGTCCAGTCTCTGCCTCCACCACCTCCTTCTTGTGCCGCTGCATCGCTCCTTGGCTTTCAATTCGGTTTTGGGGGCTTTGTCCCGGCTTCAACATGGCAATGTCATGCCAATTGCATGCCTTTCCCAATGCCGCCACCTCGGAAAAGCCAGACGGGGATTGGGGGAGCCGGATGGGTATGACCAGTCGGGGGACGTCTGGGAGCCATCCAGTCAGCAGCTAATTAGAGAACCGCCTTTTGTGCCGGGTGATAAGGCAAAAATTGGAATCGAAGGCGAGATTGCGGGATGGCTTTGATTCATTCCAATCGCTGAATGGTATGGCTGAGTCGTGTCTGGCAAATTGATGGAATTGTCAGCGATTTGGTGGTCAGTGGAATGGGTAAAAGAGCTCATGTTTAGGGATTAAGCGCATCCTTAGGTTGGGAAATACCTTAAAGGTTGGGTTTAATGGGATCTAAAAATAGGAATGTGGGATTTAAGGGGTTAATATTTAGGGATTTTTAATTAATTTATTTCAGATAGAGTAGAGAAGAAAATTTATCTAATTATTCTGGAGTATTACTCATAGAATCATTATCTTATGAATAAGCAAAGTTTTACTTGTGTTTAAATTCAGCTTTCAATAAACTTTTTGCTTTTTATTTATACTTCCTTAAAGAATTTGTATTTGGAAGCATCTTCTAGTTATTTATTCCATTTCCCTAACTCTTAAACTTCTCTTATTACTGCAAAATCTCTTATAAGCCACAAAGCTTGACGTGACCCTCGCCAACTGCCACTTCTCTCTCGAACATTTCCCTCTGGTAACCTTGCCAGAAGTTCAACAACCCAAACCGCAGCAGCTACAATTCAGTTAAGTGGAGTTTTAGTCCAAGCAACAAAATCAGCATCACATAGTGATGAGAGGATATCAAACTAAATTATATTATTTTTATAAAACAATAATATAAACAAAAATATTATTAGGGAAAATTTAAAAGTCAGGTCTTCTTAGAAAATAAAATAAAATAAATGACTCCTTCACTGCAGTAGAAGATTCGGACTGAAATAATACCCTGCAAGGTTATACATAAAGTTGTTTAATTATTTAAATTAATTAAAAACAGCCACAATGTGATATAAAATTTTTTAAATTTCAATATCTAATCATGAAGATTTCTAAAACTACTCTTAATAGAGGTACACTATATTTCTTAGCACTGTCCATCACTGACAACATCAGCAGCAGAGCAGCAGCAACTCTCCAGCAACATCAGCGCATCAAAATTAATGATGCAGTGAAAACCGCTAAATACCCTGAAATGCAAAAGGGACACCCTGCTGTCCCTCCTATCCCCCCCTCCACTCCTCTCTTCCCTTCCGATCCATCACCTTTGAATTGAGGTGGTCGAGGCAGGTGTTTTGACCCTGTGCTGTCTCTGGATGTGCCCAGAGTCCGGACACGTGTGACGATGTCCGGAGCGAACGATGGAAGCGGAACAAAAGGCTTGCGGTCGCCTGTTTTTGCTGCCGCTGGTCATGTCGGTTATGGCCGGCACTGTACTGCACTGTACTGTGGTGGCCGTCAATGGAAGTTCATATGTCAAGTGACTTAACAGCAAACAAAAACACGGTCAACGAGACAAAATCAATTTTCCTACAACGATGGCAACAAGAGGCGCATTTAAAACGGATTTGTAACGCCAACGAATTATTTACGCCACAAAAAAAAAGGTGGAAGGTAGAGGAAAAATTAGAGGTAACTGCAGGTGGTTCACAAAAAAATTAGGGAAATATGTCTAGTTTTAATGAGGGGGGAATCGAATACTCTTTCTGAGCTATTGTAAAATGTAGAAAACTTCATTGAAGAAGATATTATCCAAATTTGAAGAGGTTTTTTGATTAAATAATTTTTACAAAACATCAAGTATTTTTTATTAAATCTGCTATTTATTGTTTATAAGCTTAGAAGACCATAATGCTATTCAATCCTAAAAAGAAGGTATGCTCTTAGGAAAGTGTAGAGTAAAAGCCAAGGCCAATCGTTGCAACAGGAAAAAACTCGGGCTCAAGAACGATAGAACGCGTAGGCGACAGTCGAGATGTAGATTACAGGGTTAAATGGGGATGGAGAGAGGGCCAGAAGAATGGCCAGAAGAAGACCAAAAGAGGGCCAGAAGAGGGGGAAGAGCGCAGAGGGAACGCGCCAAGCCAGAGGAAGTGGGCTAACTCAATTGGTCTCTTGGCAAACGCATTATGGGTCACTAAGCCGCACGGCCATTGTCAGACTTTGGCTTTGTCACTTCCCTCGGCTTCTCCTTCTCCTTCTCCGCGCTTCTCTGATTCTCTATTTCTCCCTCTTTCTCCGCACTCCTCCTTTTATACGTTCTGTACCTTCACCTTCCCCGTTTGCCCCTGACAAGTGCACTTCGTGATTGACATGCAACACGCGTTACGGCGCCCACTTTCCCGGACTTGCAGC
>VNJR01006097.1:0-23382 GCA_008042585.1 Drosophila punjabiensis | reverse complement strand
TGCTGGCCAGTGTAATTTTTTAAGAAATACTGGAATGATGATAATGGAACAGGAAATGATGGTACAGAAACACAGAGAGAGCGAGAGGGAGAGAGACACGAGACTGTTGCTCCTCTCTCTCATGCTCTTGCTCCTCTCGGTTAATGTAATTGCACATTCGTGAATGTCGCGCCTTTCGCCTGCAATTACGACATCTTATTTAGGTCAACTCGGAGAGATAGCTCTCCGGAGAAAGAGGCGAAAGAGAGGGAAATACGAGTAGAAAGAGGGGGATATACCAGCAGAGAGAGATAGAGAGAGGCAAAGACCGAGCTTAAGCTCGTCGCACGTGTGAGCTTAAAAGCGCAACGCATTTCGAGGCCAAGTGCCGAGCGAGGATGCGAGGATTCGAGGACTCGAGGATACTGCCAGCATCCGTCTGTCACTTCCGCAGGCAACTGCAGTAGTAGCCAGGCGGAGGGTTGGCTTTAAGGGGGGGGGGGGGTTGGTGCAGGGTGCACACGGCACACAGTGTCCAGTGGGTGTGGCCGGTGTTGGCCCAGTTAAGTTCGCCCTAAAGGCACGGTATGCATTCGCCGGAACGGCGCTGATTCCTTCCTGGAACCTCGTGTTAAAACCAAGAATTTAATTTACAAACTAAAGGAACACACTTTGCCTCGAAAAGTAAAGGTTATAGTGGTTAAAAGGTTTATAAAATTAATTTAAAGAAGCCACAAAGAGTTCGAAAATATATTTTACATTTCCCTTGAAGGCTGAAAATAAATTAAGGTAGCCTTGAACAAGGATAAATTACATACATATAAATAACTCCTAGTTAGTTCCTAGAGGAACTGAAGAATATGTTATAATTGCTTTCAGATTGCTTTTCCGTTTCGTTAAAGACTTTGCCTGAAAAGAAGCGAAGCAGACGAACGAAGCTAACTGGGAGGTGAGCGCCATTAAAGTCTTTTGTGATGATCCTGCTGGGGGATATTAAGCAAGCAAATCTAATCTAATTAGCCGGCAAATGCCAAAGCAGAGTCAACTCTTGCTGAGAGTCGTGACACCCTTCCCCATTCCTCCTCCTCGTGCCTGCGTGGACCACCTGAGCGAAACAACCAACCCACTGAAGGCACCTCTTTAACACCTCTTCGGCAGTGTCGTCGGCCCCCGCTTTGCTTTTATGGCGCAATTAAAATGCTAAATGCTTTACGACATCGCCCAGGGGGGGTCCTTTAATTAATTTGCCTGTGACAATGACTGGGCCATGCCACGTCTCGTGTCTTGACGACCATGAAAGGTGTTAACAAATGTTCGGCTGAGAGGGGAGGCAAGGACATCAGCACCACCTCCTTTCACTTACACTAGCTTGACCCAGACGTGCGAATAGGCAACAGCAAAGCAGAGAAAAAACAACGGGCAGAAGGACACGCAGGCAGACAACCCAGAAAAGTCTTCATTTAAGCGCTCCTAACAACCTCATTCCCACTCTTTTCCTTGTCACCCGCCTCCTTTGCAGCTAAATCCTAAGCCCCAACACTTCTCTCGTCTGATTATGCCAGCTTTGATGGATATAGTCACCCTCAACTAGCTGTCTCGAATTGTTTTTGTATCAAGTATCAGGTGGAACTTGGTTGGTATTACCCTATTTAGGTGGTTCTTAGCTTTTTTCGGAAAATTATTTAAATAAGAAACTATGTATCCTTCAAGTCGAAAGACCACAAAATCATCTAAACCATTTAAGCTTTTCTTAGCTTTCTTTTAAAATCTTTTAAGGTCCAGGCTAAGTAACATTATGATTCCTGCGACACAAGGGCCAGCCAGACCACCTAATGTTTTCTAAACGTGAGTAATACATCAGCGAAAAAGGAAAATTTTAATGGGAATAGGAAACGAGGAGATAAAGGTGCCGAGACAGCATCTCCTGCCGCCGCGCCATCCTCAATCATTCATTTGGCATATGAAAAATTCTTGTTGCATATACAAAGGGGCACCTGGGGAACCGACATTTGGGGCCATTTGATTGTTGGCCGCTGTCTGCAGGTATAACAGCCATATTCCGGGTTCATTCCACGTAGCCATATAGCCACCTGCGGGAATTATGAAATATGCAAAAAGCATCTGCACGGGCCTAGAGGCGCACCCAGTCAGCCAACCTGCCCGCCTGACGCCCACCCACCTCCTCAGTTTTCCTCTTTTGCGGGAATAGAATTCGCTTGGCATCGCAACTTTGTCTGCAGCGAATCTAAAGAGGAAACATACAGGATGGCTGAACGGGAGGATGAGGGACAAGGCGCTACGGTTTGAGGCCTCCGAATCAAAATCAAAAACAAAAACAAATACACAACTGGCGTAACCGATGCGATGTCATGTGTCTGCTCTTATTCATGAGATGCAGCGAAACGAACTACTACAGATGAGCTTCGATAAACCAAAGTGCCAATTAAATAAGTTAACAAGTTAACTGTAACAGCTTTATTTCACTGTATATTCTACATATTGCTATAGTTTATACTATACTCTTAAAAATATTAAACTAAAAGTCTAAGGAAAAAATTGGTTTTAACTATATGTAAGTTAGTAACTTTATATAATTTTAGGAACTAATTTTACACAGTATAAGCCCTAAATTTGACTGCTGTACAGATCAAAACGTTGCTAATTTATTGATTTATGTACACAAACGCATTTATTTTTAATTCCCCTTTTAAATTTAACTATTATTTCACTTACTTCAAACAGTTTTTCCTTCGGTTTGAGTGTGTCTAATTTTATGTTAAAAATGTAAAGCAAAAAATTTACACTGTTACTTTAAAGGGTGAAAAATACTTTTTAGCAGTGTTGCTTTTTAAACAATTTCTCATTTTATAAATAGAATTCGATTTACTTAACCTGAAATGGGATTTTAATAAAAAATTCGGCCAACAGGAGTTGGCCTGTCGAAAAAATAAAGATGTACGGCTGCTGCCAGAATGTCTTAGAAAATTTAAACAAAATAACAAAAGATAGCAAGTGGCATGAACAAAGGCAATAAATTAATTTACACAAATTCCCAAAATTCTCGAATGAGAAATGCTTTTTTTGCAGTAAGATTTGCATTCAACCTTTTTTTTGTATTTGTGTAATGACAACGAATCGGACGGGCGAAGCGAATCGGAGCGCAGCAACAAAAGTCTAAATAAATACTTGTTTTCTTTTCTTTTTGCATTCTTTTTTTTTTCTTTTCTTTTTAACATCTAAAACATTGTGTGACAACGACGACATTTCGATTATAGCATCAGCCAAGATACATCGTCATCATCACCGGGGAGAACATCATCGTCTAAGGTCTCATCGAATGCGAATACGAATATCTAAATATTCGAATAAAACAATAAACAGACCCAAAGGCAGAGAGAAACACAAAACAGCGACGTTTTAGTGGCAGTTGCACTTGCATTCGGTGTTAATAAATGCACAGTAAACACCTGAGTAAAGGAATCAATAAATGCAGAGCCATGTGGCAAAGTATAAAGTATACTTGTGGGTTTCCCCAAATATGTAGTATTTAAATTAAAATATTCTTTGATAAAAATTCGAATTGGGAGTTAAATTTCAGTTACTATAAAGAATCATAGACCTGATCTATGATATTCCTACACTTGCTACTGTCCCCTAAATATATATTTGCTAAAAGTAAAGTCATTCCCGGGTTCACTTTTTGTTTTTTTTTTTTTTTTGGGAGAGGCAACAAACAAAACCTGACGACATGATGATCACGACGCCACCGGTGTAAAAGAGAATTGGAGACAAACGAGAGAAACGCTGCGTAGCAAAGAGGGAAGGGTAGGGAAGGGAGAAGTGATAGCCAGCCTGGTCGCCTGATTCGCAAAATAGATTTTCAATAAAAACCCACTCGAAAACGCCGACAATGGCGGCGGACACAGGCCAAAGAGCCATTTCGAATCTATTTTAAACACAAACAAAAGCATTCTCTATAAATCGAGCTAGTGCGAAGAGGAAGAAACTTACAGAACTTACTGACAACAAGGAATGTAATATATACCCAGAAGTTGTGGGTTCTTGACAAACTGGAGATAATATAGGAAGGGTTTTTCTTCTGTTATAAATCTTTGATGTTCCAGAGATTGTAGGTACTAAGAACTCCAAAAATAAAGTGTTCTATCCGCAATATTTGAAATACCTGGTACTTTAATAGATTAAAGTATGATATTGATACTCTAATTTCTTGCTTTGTGCTATTAATACAGCTTTATTGTATCTAAAAAATGTTTAACTACTTAATTGATACACTTTACTTTTTTAGTGAAACATTTTCTTAAAATTTTACGAACCTTTTATTACATTTGTTAAAACCGTTTTTAAAGTACAAGAAGTTTTAACTCCACATTAAGACACTCAGCATAATATAATAATATATAAGAAGGAGACTCTTATATGTTTTTTTAATTCAAATAAACTAAATTTTTAACTTTGGCTTAACTTTTAGACAGAATAATTCTCAGAAAATATAATTTTCAAAGAATTCATCAAGAAAACTTCAAGTACTAAAAGCCGCGCACTTATAAGCAATAAGGATAAGGAATAACTTAAAGATCCTTCTTAATCTTTATAAACACAACAGTTCTCAAAATGTACAAGAAAGTAAATAAAACTAAATTGTTTGAAACTCTTCCGCAAAACAAAGATGGGATTCTGCTCCAATTAGACAAAAGGCATACAACCCTGTGTAACTCCGTAAGTGCAGCCGGCGCTCCACAGTCCGAAGGCGCTCGCGAACAAAGTCACTTGTTACAAATTTTAGCTAACTTCTTTTACCAAAACATGTGGCAAACACTTTATGGTGGATTCCGGCACGATTTTCCTGCGAATTTTGCGAACAAACTTACCATTTTCAGTTCTGCTGGCCATTGTTGTTGCTGTTGTTTTTGGATATTCTCTTTTTTTTTCCTTTTCTGTTGACTTCCTTCTCCGCTTGCTCGGCTACTCTTCGCCGCTTTTCCGTTGTTTTTTTCCGGGAGGGAGCGGCGGGCGATCTGCGGGGGGCGGCACTGCAGTTGTGGGCGCTCTTCGCGGTGCTTTTCACATTTGTTTAAACCGCCGATACGGAATAATAATAATAATAATAATACAGAAAATGAGGTTTTCAACAGTATGACCCGTTCGACAAATACCTCACCACCGCCTGTAAAGTTAGGGGAAAATGAAAATGAATCTGATTGGTCACACTGCCTCAGCTGGCGCACCGTGTAACCATTTCGATAGTTTTTCAACAGTCTGGCAGCTCTTGTTTTAGTTGGCAACGCCGCCAGCAGCAACTTAAAATTTAAGTAAAAACCGAAAAATAAAAACTAAATCGTTAATTAAAAATCTGACCAAAAAGCTTAGCGCTCCCGTAACATTCCTGTTTTCTTGCATATTTATTACACATTTAAATACAATTCGCTTTGATATTTCGAGCAGGTATTTTTTAAATTAAGGCAAAAATATGATCGCAAAAACTAATTTTCAGAGCCGAGTGCATTTTCAACAACTTTAATTTTATCTGTTTGGTGCGAGTTATTTAAGTTTAACTTGGTGGTACGGCAGTTAGGTAACTTAATTCTTGGAATACGTGTCACATATCAACGCTTGTCGTTGCTTCACTTTAGCGATTTTTCACAATAATTTATTTGGGTTTTCTCGAATATATATTCAATTCGATTTCGACACACTTTCAGCTTAACGTTATTAGTTCATGATCATGAGTTGCGTATACGCTTTGTTCGGCGTATGGATTCCGTTGTGGTTATGGCCCTTTCTTTATTTATTTACACTAACTCCAGGCGCTTCATCTCCTTGAACAGCTCGTGGCCCATTTTGGCTGGACTCCTGGTCACAATAACGCCGGCCTTTTCCAAAGCGGCGATCTTGTCGTTGGCACCTCCCTTTCCGCCCGAAATGATGGCACCGGCGTGGCCCATGCGACGACCGGGTGGCGCCGACACACCGGCAATAAACGAGACCACAGGCTTGGCCTTGATGCCCTACAATTAACAAGGATATATGTGAATTTAATATAAATAAATACTAAATTAATAGAGCCCAGTGACTTACCGAATTGTATTCGGTCAGGTAATCGGCAGCCTTCTCCTCGGCAACACCTCCAATCTCACCGATCAGGATGATGCCCTTGGTCTCGGGATCCTTGAGGAAGACCTCGAGGCAGTCGATGAAGTCGGTACCGTTGAACGGATCACCGCCAATGCCCACGCAGAGGGTCTGGCCCAGGCCCACCTCGGTGGTCTGGTGCACGGCCTCGTAGGTCAGGGTTCCCGAGCGCGAGACCACGCCGATCTTGCCGCGCTTGTGAATGTGACCCGGCATGATGCCGATCTTGCACTGCAACGCAGGAAAGATAAGAGCAAAAAATGGGTTTTTAAATATAAATTTCTAAACAGGAGACCTTATTATCATCCATTTGATATTTGGGTTAAATAACTAGCGCCTGAGAAGCTCAACATTTATGTAATTTCTTTCAAAATAGACAACATTAAACCGATATTGTTATATATTCCTTCTTTGAAGTGTGTGTGCGTCACACCAAGAGATAAGTGGCATAAATAAAGCCAGCGGAAATTGGACTTTGCGCCGCTTCAGCACAGCGCTTATCTCCTGGACTTGGCGAGGTAAAGAGAGATGTGTAAGTACGAACCTGTTCGGGGGCAATGATTCCCGGGCAGTTGGGTCCCACCAATCGCGACTTGCTCTGGCTAATCAGGGCGTGCTTCACCTTCACCATGTCGTGCTGCGGCACACCCTCGGTGATGCAGACGATCAGCGGGATCTCTGCCTCCAGGGCCTCAATGATGGCAGCGGCAGCACCGGGCGGCGGTACATAGATGACGGTAGCATGTGGATCCGTCGCCTTCTTGGCCTCCGCCACCGAGGCAAAGACGGGCAGGCCCAGATGCTGGGTGCCGCCCTTCTTCGGGGAAATGCCGCCCACCAGCTTGGTGCCGTACTCCAGCGCCTGCTGGCTGTGGAACGTGCCCTGTTTGCCGGTGAATCCCTGGCAGATGACCCGCGAGTCGCCGTTCAGCTTCAGGTTGCCGCGCGTCTTGTTGTACTGCGAATTGCATCGAACGCCGGCAACAAAGCCATCTGAAATTATTAAAAAAATTAATAAAATATATATTTTATCGATTATTATTTGTAATAAAATGTGTTATTTTATCTTTATCTAAGAAATAAATATGAGAAAAATAAATGTTTTGCTCATTTTGTTCAATATTTCCTCAATTATTTTATTTTTATAAACACTTATTTTAACTAAAGAAGAACTTGTACTTCCATAATAACATTTATTATTGACACTAAATCGGAAATTTAACGGCAATCATCGGCTGATATATAAAAGCATTTTTTTCAAGGAATCTGCAGGCATTAGCATCGTGAAAATTTTAATTCTCTTCCTTGTTTTGGGTGAGCTTCTGATCATTTAATTAAATGCTATATTTAAGTGTTATCATTTATAGGTCTCTGTAAGGGATAGAAATTAAAAAGTAAATGCAATAGAATAGTAAACTATATGTATGTTCCTGTGTGCAGATTTCGGCCGGATTGTTATCAGGAAGCTAATCATTTCCAGACGAAAGGAAAGAGGACTGTACCAGGTATCTGGACCAGGAATTTATATAAAATTGTACATATACGAGATAGTTTATTAATCTTATTTTTTCGCAGACTATTCGTCGGGAGAAGAAAGACTTTAACCTACTGATAAGCCCAGCTGCAACGATTTTGAATAAGCTTAAATCGTGTTTTGGATGCCACCCAATTAATTAATTTTGTAAATAAAATATTTTTCCAGGACTTGAAAATCATCTCTCATCTCCATATTCTCATATATAGATTTAAATAAAGAGAAACTGGATTTGTTCCATACTATAATTGGTTTTTCACACTAAGTAAAGTAATTTGTCTGCTGATCCATAAAAACTTTGTTGCTTCAGTCAAATGCTTTTAATCTCACACGGAATCCCAAGCCTTATGCATTATGAAGATATTTATTCTATTCCTAATGTTATCATTTATAGGTCTCTTCAAGGGAACGGACTCTGAAGGTAACTGCAATATACCTATACCCAATATTAAAGATCGTTATTGTGGAATTCTACCAAACTGTTATCAGTCTGCTGTTAATGAGAAAATCTTGGATATTTACTCTTGTGAGCGTGTTGAAAGAGGATTATCAGGTATTTATATGAGTTTGATATAATTGACAATTATTTCAGATATTTTATTATTATTATTTCACAGATTACACAGATAAAATAAAAGGAACGTGTCCTACTGACAAGCCCAGATGCCTAATGTATTAATAAAGCAATTCCACGCTATTTAGTAACAAAAGTGTTGACAATCTTTCAAAACTAAAATAAATAAATTGGATGCTATGATATTTATCCCTACTTTGCATTTTTTATAAGCTTATTTCGGATAGAAAAATTGTATATACCTTTACAAATATTAATGTAAAACTTTGCAGGAGTTATTCAAGTTGAAACAAATATTAATGTAACTTTGATGGGATCGATATTATATTTATTTTCTCTCTAATAATTTTTAATTCAGAAGTTCTAAAAATAAAAATAAAATTTTATACATTTTACAGTAGATAAGTATAGCTATTTTTTACAGATGGCAGAAAACATTATAATTATTATATTTATTTCTATATTGCACATTGATTTTCTATACTAAATGCAATATTTTCTGGTGCTAATCATACATGGCTTTTAAGACCTTCATTATTTATAACTCTGTTCATTTTAGGGTCGAAACAACACTATGAGGTTGCTTGGCGCTGCATTCTTCCTTTGTAAGTTTCTTTACATTTAATTACATTATTCCTTTGTAAGTTTCTTTACATTTAATTACAAAGAAGACAAATACTATCCCTTTATACAGGGTTATCCATATTAGGAGTCACGAGCGGTTGCCGTGTTTTCGCCCCAAATTTTATTGATCTTCATTGCGGGATTGCTAAGGATTGTTATTACAATGGTGAAAATCTATTCAAAACCAAAAATGAGTCATGCAGGCGTGAAGAACAGAATAAGGATGGTAAGTCTTTACGTTTGTTACTAAATGAGCAAATGTTGATTTATATTTGTCTTTACCTAAAAGGTTTTATAAAAGTAATAAGGGGAGAATGTCCACTTGATAAGCCACCATGCTAAAGAACGGAGTTTATTATAACGAGTATACATTTTTCAGAAGTTTGCAACGTAGTGACTCTGCCAGTTTTCAACATATCTTCCATATACGTTGAGATATAAGCAGTTTGGATTATTTCAGAATTTCGTTTATAAAAACAAATAAAAGAAAAGTTTCTCTGCATAACCCCATGTGTCCATTCTTTAAAAAGCGCAATATAACTTTCCGATATTAATTAATTTTTTTACGGCAAATGGTTAATAACATATTTTTTCAGAATATGAAAATGGTTTTTCATCTCTATATATGTATGTACATAGATTTATATAACCGAGAAAGTATTTCTGTTCCATACTATAATTGGTTTTCCACACTAAATCAGACATTCAAAGGCAATTAGTCTGCTGATCTATAAAAACGTTGTTTCTTCAGTCCCAAAGGTTTCAAACTCACAAGGAATCTCAAGATTTAAGCATCATGAATATTATTATTCTCTTCCTAATTTTGGGTGAGTTTCCAATCATTTAGTTAGAAGCTTCATGCAAGTGTTATCATTTATAGGTCTCTGCAACGCCGATGAAGATGAAATCGTTAGACCTCCGTATTATTTTCATCTGGTACCTTGGTGTGGAATTCTACCGGATTGTTACCAGCAGGCTAGTAGTCTGGCGAGCTTAGATAATATTGCTGATGTACGTGTGGACAGAGGACTTTTAGGTATTTATATGAAATTGTAGCTATACAAGAAAATGTATTCAATTTATTTCACAGATTTTACGGATATGATAAGAGGAGTGTGTCCTACTGACAAGCCGAGTTGCCCAATTATTACATAAATCAATTTGAATTAATTACCTTGAATGCCACTTTTATATTCTAATTATTTTTACAGTTTTGCAATTAAAGTTTTACATTTACAGTTTTGCATTTGCTTTTACATTTACCCATCGTTCCAATATCAGCTAAATGACTTACACAGATGTGATATTTTCATAAAATTAAACCCGAAATTTTTGAATATTACATAAGACGGACCCACATAAATACTAGTGAGAGTATATGGAAGACTATCTGCAAAGTTTCAGTCAGATAACTTTCTAATTGAGAGACTAGCTTGCGTAGAAATGGCTAGATCTACTCGGCTGTTGTTCAAGAATATGTATACTTTTTAGGGTCAAAGATGACTCCTTCACTGCGTTGCAAACTTCTAATTAAAATTATAATACCTTTCAATTATATATAGTACTTTTACAAGATACAAAAAAAAAAAAAAGTTAAATTGATTTTACTGGTTTAAATAATCAATTAGTAAACGGCTATTAAGACTTGCTTTATAAGGCCAAACCGATTTTACAGTTAATGTGAAGTTTTTGGAGAACTAATACAACTTTTCTTGGCATTTTCCGATCGCCTGACAATCACATCTTAAGTCTCCCAGCATCGTCATGCGCATTTTCTTTATTATTCTTCTTATACGTATTGTTGTAATTCAAGCTAAAACAGGCGAAAAGTGTGTTTGGAAACTGTCAAAAGCTATTGAACCCCTATGTGCAGTTGATAGAAAGTGTAACTTTGAAGCCATTAACAGAGACATGCTGGAGCAGGAGATTTGTAGACGTAAAAATACATTGGGCGTGGCACGTAAGTATAGTTAAAGTTTTAACGCGGAAATAACTTAAAGTTTATCAAATACATTTCAGAATTTTTATATATAAGAAGGGGCTTTTGTCCCGTGTTGCGAAGGAAATGTTCCCTTACCAATATTGCAAATTCAAGAATGGTTTCAATGAGACACAAGAAGACAAAATCAATATCAAATATAAATAAATCAAGAACAAACAAGAAAAAACATGAATATAAATACACAATATAAAATAAAGCAGATGTTTTCGACAAAATGCAGCAAAAGTAAAAATACATTTATAAAAATCACCTTAACTATGCTATTAACTACTGTATCTCGACATTTGATTAATAAATTCAATCAATGTTTCTGCCCATCGACGTTTCACTGTAGTCTGATAGCCGAAAAAGCCGTTGTTTGTACGATGGGTCACATGCGAACCTTGAACGCACCTCCCTCTGTCCGCTGTCCCCGCCCCCCCATCCAACCGTTCGCCTGCACTGCACAGCTAATACGATGCTTCCTCTTCGCCGAAGCCACGTATCTGTTGCGGGGGGCTTGCAAATTAATCTGCATCGTTAATGCCAATTGAAGCTGCCTAATCGGACGAGCTAGCGGACCGACAGGTGCCCTCTATTTGTTTGTACTTTTCTCACTTTAGTGCCGTAAATCCAACGAAGTTATATAATTTATTATGCTTCCACCCGCCTCGGCGGCGATTATTAGGCAATCGGTAATTTAGATACGCACCTCGCACCTTCAGCAGCGCCCTCATAGAAGCAGCCATCTTATGTGTATTGGAGGGTTGTGCGATTGAAGCAGCTTTCGGTAATTAAACGCGTTTAAATTTAATTTCGCGAACTCAGCCGAACAGAAGGTGACGCCGTGCGATCTGGCAACGCTGAACTAGCGGCCTTGCCATCTTGTTGGCACTTTCCTTTGTAGCCTAATACCCCATTCCCACAGAGCCCATTAGGTTTTGCCGTTCCAATTTTTCCCATTTTGTTTCACAATATAAAAATTTGATGAGAGCGTTTTAGCGATAGTTTGGCAATAGTTTTTCGGTGCAACTCTGAATTCTTCTTCTTCTCAGTAAAAATTTGACAGTTCATTACGAAAATTTAAACATTGATGACCTAAAACAGTTCAAACTTGAAAGTGAACGGAGCAGGCTGTACATATTTACGCAAGTTCTTTTGTTTTATTATAAAATATGGTTTTTAAATTTAAAGATGATTATAGAACTGTAGGTGAGAAGCTGAGGTGGAACCACGAGATGGAGCTCCATCTAATTGATGTGTGGCCAGAGGAGCACATCGATCAATTGCGATGAGCTCGCAAGAACTCGCATATTAAAATGGGAATGGAATGCTTATATGGAAATTAAATTAATTCAAAGCTTTAAAACGAAGTACAGTTATAGTACCAAATTTTACCGTCCACAAGTGAGGGTTAGCCAACCCTGGCTGACATTCAAATAAAAACTCGCCGAATTTCCGCTTGAGCTGAACCTTTATTTTGAGAAATTAAAGAAAGGACAGGACAAGAGTGCGTATAGACTACTTTAAAGTATTAAAATATATATTGCCTCTCATTGGGCCGCTAACGCCTAAATGCTCGGATGGCTTACAGATTATCAACTAGCACAAATTACACGAAATGCGCCTACGAATCTCCTCAATTCTCTAATTCTTCCGCGCGACGTTTTAAAAACTTTTGCAAAGGCCAAAATGTTATACAAAATATACGTTTGTAATAGAGTTAATATTAATTTTTGAACGGAGGGCTGAGTGGTGGTGGGGTAGCAAAGTCTATCAGGTTTCTTTCGCTCTAAATGTCTAATTGAACTGGTTTTCCTCGACGGGTGGGAGTTCCTCTAGTCCCGGATGGTCGTGGACATCTGGTTCTTCCTGGCGATTAAATGCATTTTCCTCGCCCTTCTTCAGGCGCTGGTAGACCAAAATGGAGCGACCCGTGCGCGACTGGCGGTGCTGGAACAGAGACACGAGATTAGGTGACTGGGCGCCCACAGCCTGCGACCACTCGTCGGCCAGAGCCTGCAAGCCCTCCAGCCAGGTTACCTCTGCGTGCTCGATGCGGTGGAGCAGGCGATAATTGCGCAGGAACACGCTGATATTCTCGGCCAGCGGATCGAACAGCACCACGTGCGACGGCTGGGCGGTGAGCGGGTGCACGGGTATATTGGCGTTAATCCAGTGCACCGGGTTTTCGAAGAAGCGGTCCGCCTCGTCCTTGTACTGCTCCTTCTTGTCAAGATTGGGTTCACAGGTCAAAAAGCGCATGGTTACGTTCTCATGGATGTGGCTGCAATGTAAGAATCATTATAAAAATTACCTCTAAAATTACTATTTTATATAAATAATTCACCTGTAATACGGCGTCGAGTGGCAAGGCATCAGATAGAGGATATTCGCTCGGTGCTCCCGCTCATCCCGGTATTCCTGGGCGATCTCCCGCAGCTTGGGCATCAGTTCAATGGGTCCCTTTTGGTGTACCGTGCTTAGATACCACGCTGGAATCATGTTGCCAACCAAGATCACCAGGGCAGCGGTCCACAGTATGGTGCTGGAGGCGCGATAGCTCCACTTGGACAGGGCATCGGCAGCCACATACAGGCAAAGGGGCAGCAGCGGGGAAACAAATCGGAACTCCTTGTGATCCACAGCACTCAGTACCAGGAGAGTCAGGAAGATAGTGATCAAGAGCTGTTTGCTAACCGCATATTTCTCCGACTTCTTCACAGTTTCCATCACGCCAAAGAGGAAGGGCAAGGTGTTGATGCCCAGGACAGTGGGCAGGCCCACCGTGAAGTACCAGTACCAAGGATGTGAGCCATAGAAGCTTCCGATGTTGTTAAATATGTTGTACTTGAGGAACTCGTACGGCGTGACAATCAACCGACCATGCCAGTAAGTATCAATGGCAACTCCCAGACCAGCAACAAGTAAGCTGCAAAATAATCCGTGAAATCTCCAAAATAATCTTCATTTCCCAGCAAACCACTTACCCGATAAGGACGAAACGCTTGAGTATCAATTCAACAACATTTTGACGACTCTTTCGCAGATGATGCAGGCTCAATGGAAGCCAAATCACCGCCGCCGTGGGTCGCAGGAAGCAGCAGATGGCAGCCGGCCATAGGTAACCAGTTCCCTCGCCATACCATGGGAAGTAGCTCAGGGCAATCGTGGTCAGTGAGGCCTCCAAGGTATTGGCCAGAGTTCTAGATCCCGTGTAGAACCAGAACCAGGGCACGAGGATCAGAAACAGGGCCCACTTGCGCTTGCCAGTCCACACGAAGAAACGATAATCCGAGTAAGCGGATAGCGTGGCCTGTAGAATCCTTGGCAGCAGCACCAGAAGCTGAGCACTGTCCAGATGCAGGAGAGCCAGCAGCTTGTAGAGTCCGGCGATCAGCAGGGGGTACACATAGCTGCGAATGCCCTGCACCCATTCCCAGGTCAGGTAGCCGTAACTATAAGATGGGAATATAAATATATTAAGGCATGTTTGGCTTCATTATCAATAATCTATATGTTGATATGGGTTTCTATGTATATTTTACGTTCGATCAATGAAAGGTACAGTCCAAAGTGCCCTGATATGGATATTTTTCAAGATAACTGAATGAAACTTTGCAAATTTAAATTGTATTTCAACTAATTATAGCAACTAGGTTTGGTTAATATAAAAATCACTAGATACCACGCCCTAACTAGGACGCACTTTAACTGAAAAGATCATTTTTTCCTTGAGCTTAAATCTACAAAAACAATGATCTTGTTATGTTAAACTAGAAAACCATGAAATACACTCAGAACGAAATCGAACAAGCTACATATGGATAGTATTCAAAAGTAGACCTTTAGAGTCTGTACCCACCCAAATGTGATTTTGTGGGCCACCTCCAGACTCTGCCAATACTCATCCGGAACGTAGTATGTCTGAACCACAAAAACCGAGGCCAAGCGCACGGCCAGAATCAGCAAAAACACGTACAGCAGCCTCATCGCTGCGTGGGTCCCCAAAAGAAGCAGAAGCCAGCAGCAGTTCCAAAATTAGTCAGCCGGAAAAACCGGATGAACGATGTCTGTCGACGTCGGCTTTTTGGTTACCTAAAACAAAAGTGTCTTTAATGCGCGATTCCCGTTGATTTATTGACCGCCTGCTGGGCCGGTCCTAACCTTAAATAGTTGCGTGTAGAGTGGAGTTTGGCGAACCGGACGGAATCGCCAGAAATTCCGGAATTTTAGTCACGAAAAACGAAACACTTTTGGCGGCGGCCTAAAAATAACGCGAACAGAGGACCAAAGCAAAAACTGAAAAATAGTGTGCCCGTACCTGGGACAGGGGAACTTATCGATTAATATCGGTCAGGGATGGAAAGTGAACAAAATCGAAATATTTTAAAAATTAAATTAAAATTGTTAAGATAATGTAATTAATTAGAAAATACTATAAATTTGTAAAGTAACAGTATTGCATTTAAGCTAAAGCTATATGGCATTACCCAAAAACTGTATTATCTGCCGAGAACCCCTATATTTTAATGTCCAAAATGCTGTCACACCAACAAAAGTTTCGAAGTATATGACAAAAATTCAACTTAAGTAAGGAAAGTGAGGAGATTGTGGCGTACTCCTCGGGGTTGGATGGATCGCATGGAGGAGCAGGATGTTTAGAGTGCGATGGCATCGTCTGTTCGGTCAATTCCCTCGAAAAATCAACACAGCGGTGAAACACTTCCCCAAGAGACTCCAAACCAATCGAAAGCCGCCTGAACACGAGTCGTTCTGGTCGCAGATGTTTGGAAAGTACCTTCTTGTGAACAATACTTTGGGATCGGGTTTGCTTCTTGGCATCGGAGACGCCGTGGCCCAGTGTGCGGAGGAAAAGAAATCGTTCGATTATACCCGATCCAGAAACATGGTAGTAACCGGCTTGATATTAGGTCCAATTCAGCATGGATTTTACTCCTTGTTGGATCGAACATATACTGGCAACACGAGCCTGGTAGTTCTAAAAAAGTTATTTTTGGATCAGTTGATAATGGCGCCCACCTATATCAGTCTGTTCTTCTACATTACCAGTTTACTGGAGGGGCTGAGCGTTAAGGAAATCCATGCGCAGCTGTCGGAAAAGTTCTTGTACATCTGGGCTATTGACTGCTGCTTTTTTCCGGCTCTGCAGTTTCTCAATTTCCGCTACCTTACGGCCATGTATCATGTGATCTTCATAAATCTGGTCAATTGTTCATACGTCGTAATGCTATCCTACATCAAATACAGTCTAAACAATTCAAGCAAATGAAAGGGATTTGCTTGGTTATTCTGTCTTGTTTCCGTTTAATTATAATAAAATAGAATTAAACCTAAATGTGCTAATTTTTGTTTTCATTACCAATAAATAAATAATTCACCCAAAAATAAAAGCAATACTCCAATTAGACTTTAAAAATAACAGAAAACGACCTAACAGTCTATCGATTACCCGATTACCATGGCGATTGCCATCGAGCAGCTGTTAGCTTTACGTCAAAATGACTGAAACAAGCGGAACTTTCGTAACGTAACTGAACACACACGAAAAAACACGGCACACAGTCAATCAAAATTCCTGCGGCTGCCGCGATGTTAAGCATTCGCTGCCTGCGGAAGCTCAACGGGCCCCAATCCCGCACCCTGGTCAGCCTGGTCCGCAAGCCCCATGGATCCCCCACCTGGATGGTTGCTCGGAGGGATTTCACTGTCCTATGCCGTGCCAGAGGTGGTCACGTAATAGCGCCGCTCAGGCAGGGACTGAGGATGAGCCACGGCAAGGGAGAAACGAAGGGCGGAGCGCTGAGCTTCGTTCTCGTGCGCTGGACAAAGATAGCGTGGAGCAACATGTTTGGAAAGTACCTCCTGGTGACAAATGTGGTGGGATCCGGTCTGTTGATGGTCGTCGGTGATGTGGTTGCCCAGGAGTACGAGTACCGGCGGGGCTTGCGGCAGCAGGATCGCTACGACACTGGCCGAATGTACCGGATGTTCGTGGCGGGCGCTCTGCAAGGACCGCTGCATCACTACGTCTACAACTGGATGGACAGGGTAATGCCAGCCCGCTCGCTGATCAACATCATGAAGAAGATCCTCATCGATCAGCTGGTGATGTCCCCTGCCTGCATCCTCATTTTCTTCTACTCCATCTGCTACCTGGAGGGCCAATCGATGGACGACACGAACAAGGAGCTGGTAAGCAAGTTCCCCTACGTCTATTTGCTCGACTGGATGACATGGCCGGCGGCGCAGTATGTGAACTTTCGCTATCTGGAGACCAAATACAGGGTCACCTTTGTCAACATCTGCACTGCCGTCTACAATGTGCTCATGTCCTACATGAAGCACGACTTTGGGCTCCACCTCCCACTGGAGAAGGAGCTAATGGAGTCCGCGAGCAGCAAGGGCACCTTTGCAGGCCAGAGTCCCAGTCAGACCAAAAGCAAGGCCACCGACAAGTTACCCGTGCAAGTAAAGCACACCTAACCACGGGACATTTGTGATATTGTGATATTGATACAAGAAAAAAAGAAAAAGCTTATTTGCCGATAAATGTGCACATTTTTAGGTATTAAAACTTGAACGAACGAGGCTTTTAGTGTGAATATAAATTTCTATGTGGTACAAAAGTGAACCTGATCGTTGTCTATATATTATAATCAATCTAAAGTATTTTAGTTGAGATTTTGTTGATAGGAAAAGTGCCAATGAAGATGCTTTTATTTGTTAACTTGTATACCTTTATTTTTTATATATAATTTGTTATTCAAACGTTAGTCGTTTCCAATTTAAGTGTCGCGTTACTCTTGCTTTTCGTCCATCGATTTATAAAGTTACACAAACTAATTAAAAACTTAGTTCTACAAAATCAAACATATCAAATAATGACTCGACGCTGTTTGTCATCGCACATAAATGTTAACTAGTTGATAAAGTAGTAAGTAAGCTCTCTAGTCTTTAATATTTAAGTAAACTCTGTTGTCTGCACTCTTAATGCCTTGATTAAACAGAAAGTAATAAGGCTTTTGGTTTAAATAAATAAAAAATACACAAGGAAAATGAAACAAAGACTAATTTATTATCTGCCAAGTATTTATTTACAACGCTTTTCATATCAAGGCTAATCTTTTTAATCAAATGAATTGAACCTTATCTGTTGTAGGTCTGCATACCAGACCTTAGTTTATTATAGTCTACGTATAACCCCCCTCTTAACCCGAGAAAAACCCCCTCCTTACTTGATTACAATCGTCTCGACGGGCTGACTAATCCCAAAGATGTGCTGGGCCAGCATCAAGTGCTCCTGACTGATGAAGTTTGCCAGCAAAGTGATTACATTCTCGTTGCAGCGCGCAATCTGCTGGCGGGTAATGGCCTTAAACTCATCCCTGGCACCTTTGTCAGCTCCGCGAGTACCAATTCGCCGGGTCTGGGCGCCACTTGCACCGGCAGTGGCAGCCGTTGAAGCTCCGCTAGACCCACTGGTGGGCGGCGAGCTGGTCAATTCGAAATTATCCTCCTGCTGAGAGTTCCAGATGTGCGAGAGTTCCTCAATTACATCGATGGCGATTATATAGGTGGATAATGTGCGTAGATTAAACGATTTGCGTTGCTTGATCACGCTAAAGATCTGCTGGGTGAGCAGCACATCGTTGAGGAGATTCAGCTGCTGGAGCACCAGGAGGTCGCTTATCAATCGATCCGGGCAGCCGGGCTCGTAAACCTTTCGGCTCAGCCGGCTGACAATGGCGCCCACGCAATATTGAACCAAAGCGGAACGGGTGAGTGGCAAGAATACCATGTGGCGGTGACCCTTCAGTGACATGTTTTCCAGAAGTTGCCCCTGGGTGGTAGGCAGTTCGGAGAGAATCTTAAGGATGCACTGAAAGCCCTGGAGCTAAAGGGAGAGTTATCATAATTAAATGACATTTTTATAAATTAGAAAATCAACTAACAGTCATGCTGCCCTGCATCAGATTGAGACTTAGGATCTGCAGGCTCTGCACCAGGCTGCTCTGCGTGGTCATATCAGACATCAGCTTGTTCGCCTCATCCCGGTGCCCGAAATAAATGGCCAAGTCAAAGAGGAACCTTGAGATCCACGGCGCCAGGGGCAGGGCCAGCATTAGTTGGCTGAAATCCCTCTGAAACTGATCCGTATTGAGCAGCTGCCAGCACTGGGCGGCGTGCAAGAAGGCCTTGGATAGCTCTGGACTAAGGGGAGTTGTCAACGAGAACTTTGGTGGCTCCATGCTGGGAACTTCCGAGCCGTCGCCGTCGGGTGTCCACTCCATAAATCCCTCCACCAGAACGTGACTGACATCCGCCTCCTCGATTCGCAGCTTACAATTCCGGATGTAGCCGTGCAGCGAGTAAATGAACAGGGTCGTGGCATAGAATAGGACCTGCGAACTGCCGGCGGGACTCCCCGAGAGTATGTCCACCAACTTCTCCCAGTAAACGTTCTGATTCACATGCTTGCTGAACGGCAGAAACGGTTCCCAGCCCATCATCTGGCCGCAGATCATCAGCACCTTGAAAATGTTCTTCCAGGCATCCGCCGTGTCCGACTCGTCCATGATCTGGCGCAGATAATACTCCAGGGAACTTGTGTACAGCCTGCAGGCCAGAGCTGGCGACAGTTCCGGCGGCTTATTCTGTATCATGGGCAGGACCTCCTCCACCAGTATCCTCTGATACAGATCTGGATCCGTTTTCATGCCCTCGGCGAGCATCTCCAGCAGTCTGGGTGCCTGAGTTACGGCCGACTTGGGGAACTTGTTGAACATCAGTATGTAGATATTGATGCACTGCTCCAGATTGTCGCCACTGTGGTTAATTGTGTGCATGAATATGTTGTGCTGAACCTCGGGCGTCAAGTGCTTGTACATCTTCACATAAAAGTCCTGTTCCGGCGTATTTTCGTTTTCATTTCTCAAAGCGTTTGTCAGCGAATTGATCTCCTGCCACAGTTCCGAATGTTGATTCGGGAAATTTGTGGCGCTGTAAACAATTCAA
The DNA here is from genome assembly GCA_008042585.1 of Drosophila punjabiensis. NCBI lineage: Eukaryota > Metazoa > Arthropoda > Insecta > Diptera > Drosophilidae > Drosophila > Drosophila punjabiensis. Next base: position 3,501 of record VNJR01006097.1, on the reverse strand, counting down.
GCTTTATTATTTAAACTATAACTATTTAAATTANTAACTAAGCTCACATGACGCTAAAGCACTTGGCAGCCTCTTCGTAGTTTTTGCCATCGCGCTCCAGAAGATAAGCCTCATATTGCACATTAAAGGCAGCGGGATATAGCGTCTTGGCCGTTATTATCCAGGCTTTAGCTGCGCAGGGATCGCTTTTCCGCAGACTTTGCGCCTGCTTGACCATGTACAATTCATTTTCCTCGTTGGAATTTGTCATTTTTTTGTTTGCTCGAATTTTTAACAAAACATTAGCCGGTCCGCTAGAGCTGAGTCGACCACTCACCTTGTTATCGATAGATCGAGTTTTATTTTTAAATTTTTTAATGTTTCGATATCGATAATAATAGTTTTTTAATTTGGTTAAAAAAATAGTAGGAACTTGTCTTAAACATAATCCTAGGATATAATAGGTCAATTATTATTCTTATAACAAATAAACTTTTCCTAATCACTTTTCTTAACCAGTTTAAACCTAACAGTTCTATCGCTGTTAATCCGATAGGCTGACGGCTTATCGGAAAGTGAGCGGGAAAAATTTGAAATCAATTTCGTAATTTACAAGTATTTATTTAGGCAATAAAAGCTACAAATAATGCGAAATGATATGTTAAATTTGTTTCTTTGTGTTTGGTGCTGGACTGGGTTGGATGGGCAGTGTGTGTTGTTACTTAGTCTTGGACTTTTTGTGTCGGCTTACGCGTCTGAAAACAAACAGAAAGATGAAGAAAAATGTTATACAGAATGGCAGCAGTAAGAAATTCACCCTTTTCGTTTCTTAAATGAATAGCTTTATTTGAATACTTTCTTTCGTTCTCTCTTCTCACTTCTCTTTATATATAAATAGTTATATATAGAAAGTGTGTTGTTGGTTTGTGTTTGCGTTTGTTTTGCTTCGATTTGTTTCAGTGTAGGTTGTGTGTGTGTGTACTTAGCCGAGCGTTCAGTTAACTAGGGATTACTATATAGGTATTGTTCATGTTACGTTTACTGTTAAATATAATTAATATAAATATGCATTTTCGTTTATAAGTTATCATTGCGTCCTTCTCTCCGCTCTCATCCGATTTCATTTTCATTTTCCGTTCTGTGGTTGCTATTCTTGAATTTGTTTTCCTCTAAAATGTGGTTTACACATATCAAAAAATAATCCTTGTCATATATATTCCTCGCGATCTCTTACGCTATACGTATATAAATATGTTTCTGGGGGGATATTAGGTCTATGGGCTGCACACTTACTCTTCTAATGCGGGGAAAACCATTGAATAGTTTCCCGCCTTCGTATAACCCCCCGGGGCTTGGATACAAAATGCAATTGAATTAAAAACACCTATACTTCACTTAGCTTGGCTAAAGCTTCTGTTAAAAATCAATTAACCAAGTCCAAGGCTATAATTTTGAAAACAATCACTTTATTTTTGATTTCCAGATGGTTTTATCAAACACAAAAACACGCATAAATTGAATCGTTTTTGATTATCGAACTCCTTCAAACGAGGTATAGGTGCATTTTGTGCTATATTATTGCTTTAAACAATGCCTGTATGCAGTTCGCGGTTATAATCAGCGGAAAGAGCGTATGGGGGCGTTGCAAAGTAAGATTACCGAGACTTTCTTTCATACAATTCTCTCCAGTTATTTTCCTTTTTGTTTTTGGCACATTGTGCTGCAATTTATATTTCTCTTTCAACAAGTGTGTTTCTCGTTTCGCGTTCATAATCTTCATAAATAAATACACATAAAACATATGCTATAAGAAATTGCTGTACAACAACAAGTGAAGCGTGTGTGTGTTTGTGGGGTGGAAGGAGGGGCTTTTGTTGTATTTTCTGATCAAAACTTTATTGCATAGCGAGCGAGTTATATCTGCATTTCATTCGGGGACTCGATCGATCGGTTAATCATCATCATTTTTTTCAGAGTGTAGAAAATATAAATTTGTTCTAAAAAGTGTCAGTCTATTGCGCAAAATCTACTTTTGTCGTGATTTCTACCCGATTTATCGATTAGTTTAAGGTTGCGTGTTCTTGTTTTTTGTTTACTTTTCATCGTATATATATAAAAAATTCCCTAATATTTATGCATCGTGCTTCATCGTTCGTTCAGCCCAATCCACGCTGCGATCCGATCCCATCCGATCCGTGCCTCCATCGCCTCTCGTCCCTCACACATTAGATGCCAGCTCGAGACGGCGAGCTGGTGGGGATGGGATGGATGGATGGATGGATCGGGATCGGGATCAGGAAATCTGGAAATCACGGCTGTCCTACGGCAACTAAATATGTCATAATACAGCTATTGCTACGACAGTTAGGTCGCTACGACTACTACTTAGTGGCTACGGCGGGGTCACTTAACCTAGCTTCGTGTATGCGTAGGCGCAGATCACGCCCACCACAACACCAGCGGCAATATATGTGAGTAATGACCTTCGTTTCTTTGCCGCCACCTGGCTATCCTCGCTCTCCCGCTGCTTCCGCTTAATGTCGTTGACCTTCTGCTCCAGACTGGCCTGGTACTCGTTGCGTTTCCGCCGCTTCAGCTCGTTCTCGGGACTGAAAATGATGTTAACATTTTTGTAAGCGCTTTGTGGAATGCATTTAAGGATCTCTCTCTTACCTGGCTGGGAGCTGCTGGCCTGGAATTGTATCGATGCCGTTGGCCTTACCGATCTGTTCGCCGCCAGTTACTGGCGCTGGCTTCTCGTTGTTGGCATTCACATCGTCGGCCTGTGTCGCCGTCGTTAGGATGGGCACATGGCCATTGACAGGCTCTGCATCGTGATCTTCATTGTTAATCGTCTCGTATTCCTCATCCTCCTCGTCCTCGTCATCGTCCTCGATGTCTTCCAGCGAGTAGTCATCGTCATCGTCGTCCTCATCGCTGTCCGAGTCGTTGGCATCTCTCACCAAGGGCAGGGGCGGCAAGGGGCGCAGGCGATCGGCCACCTCCGCATCGCGTATGATGTCGTGCGGATGATTGATGATGTTGTTCAGGGCATCCTTGCTGCTCAGCTCACCGATATAATCTCCGGGCGCCGCCGCTCCATTGGCCTGGGCGGCACGCATGTCCAACGAGAGTACGCCGCCCGAGTTGGGGGCCAAAGGCAGGATGAGCGATTGAACGCGCGGTGGCAGCGGTGGCGGCATCTCGTCCAGTGTGTGATTGGTGTCTGTGTCATTGCTGATTGTCGGCTCCTCAGCGTCGAGAAAGGTCTGAGAAACAGTGAGGTAAATGAATACAGAATATGGTTAGTTTTGTGCTAAGGCCACAGGTGTGCCACAGAAATCTCTACCAACCGAAAAGCAATGTCATCTCCTTCTTCATCGCATCAAGGTGATGGCAAAATAAATTTAGGTTTTAAAGTATTAAATTTTGGTTATTTATTATCGCATTTTGGAATAGGATAACTTGTATTATTATTAACAGTAAGAAAAGGCGACCGATCCCCTTTGATCACAGATTGTT
>VNJR01006095.1:0-62558 GCA_008042585.1 Drosophila punjabiensis | reverse complement strand
CACGCGCCGGATACCAAGTGCTGACCAAGCATCTTGGCGGCAGCGCTGCAGCGGGCCGGAGACTACGAGCCGCGGCCGGATCAGACCTTTAGTTTAGTTTTAGAAATATGCTCCACAGCCGTAGCTGTGTTTTGTAATAATCATTATAACGAATATTATCCTTACCCTAACGGGTCTAGGATCAATAAAACATAATAAATAATACTTCCATAATCCTTTTATTTACTATTGCCTAAACAGGCAATCGGTTAAAATAAAGGTGGTAAACGGTAAACTTATTAACTTATATAACAGTATTTTGTCAGTATTTATGTATATTATTAAAACTTTAAAATACCTTTAAAATACCTTAATCACAATATTGCTTTGTATTAAACAACTTTATTTGTGTTATTTCCCAACTTTTTTCATAGATTTTCTCAACCACAGGAATTTTCTTAATTTTTTTGTAGTATAAAAAATGTTTAAAAACCCTCCATCACCTCTGTCACCGTTATTAACTACCCCTTCTTCCATTGCAAAAGTTATAGAAATTTGTTCTGTGCCACGTCATTCGCTTGGCTGATTTTCCTTTGTTTTTCCGCTTTTCGTTTTTTAATTTTTTTTTGCCGCTTTTTGCGAATGAAAATGAAAGTTCTGGCAAATACAAACACACACTGGAGCAACCCCCAAAACACACACAGACACACAAACAATTGTACATGACACAGACGCGAAATTGTGGTATACAGAAAGAGCTCCACAAAATATTGGAGCTCCTCCCATCAGGAAATTGCCACTCCTCCTCCTCCTCCTTCTCTTCCATCGGCAACTCTGCTTAAAATTTCATTTATTTTTATTTTTGGTCATTTATTATGGCAATTTTAAATTTTTCCGCTAGGGCCCCAGCATTGCTTCTCTCAGTCGCTCTGGTGTGTGCGTGTGTGCAGTCTGCGACATGAATATCAGGCCAGCTGGCGTCACAGCGGTTTAGCAGGTTAATTACATGAGACCAGACCACACCTCCCAAACTCCCTTATTTCCCACACCGACTTGCAAAAAGTCGGGATCTAGGAGGTTTTCAGACTTGTAGATTCGCACTATTTTTATATATTTCGGACTTAAATTGTTTAAAAAATTAAGCATTAATTTTTATTAAGATTCTACAAATATTTGTGGATACAGATAATTAACCTTAATAGTACATAGTACAATATATATCGATTAAATAAAGTATAAGCAATCGTTAATATCTAAATTAATTTAATTAAATTCACAATTTACCTGAGAACAGCTATATCTAAGATAACTTGTTCGAAATATTATTCTACCTTGTTAATATTTTGAAAATTACCGAAAAAATAATTTCGATACAATCGAAATTTATCGGTTTTTATCGACCTTCATTATCATCAACTACTGGGTATAAACTGTGTACAGTGACTTCACTTGACTCAGTTTTGGCAGCCAACTCTCTCTCTCAAGCCCAGTTCCCATTGTCATGCAATTTTATTTGTGGCAAAAAAAAAGCGATGCAGAAGGGATATATATAAAAAAAATCGGGCAGTTGGACCTTTGTTGCACTTTCCACAAACATCGCGTCATGCAATTTTTGTTTCTTGTTGTCATTCGCCTGCGGACCGTTACATCCGCTCTCGTTGGGGGGAAAATTGTGACAATTGGAATCGGAATTGGATTAATGCGCCTCGCTTGGTCAAAAGTTTCCCCAACGAACTCCAATGCCCCCCCCTTAAAACTCCTCCCCAGATCACATTTTTGCATGTCTGTTTAACCCTTTTGGGTGCAATTAGACCATGACCGTCATCGATGCACAGAAAAAAGAGGTGAAGAGTTTAACAATAAAAAAAAAACAAATTTAAGCCTGCTAAAAATTGGATTCATTTTTTTTAACTCAAAAAATTAACATATTTAAAATATATTTTGTATTACAACTATGATTTTGGAATGCTTTTTTAAAATATTTTGAAAATTATGCTAAAACATCAATGAAAATTAAATAAATCTTACTCTCATCTTTTGCAAATTTTTACCTAGTTTTCTTTAGAGTGTCTTTAAATTATATAAAGCAGACTTTCCCACAGGATTCCAATTACCCCTTTTCTTTTTTATTTTTAAGTTCTGACTTTGGAATTGCCTCAATTGTGGACTTACGTAATTTGTGGTGCTCCCCCACCACAATGTCAAAGAAAAGAATCATATAAATCAACACATCCGCTCAAGTTCCAGGAACCGCCCATTTCAGAAGGCCCCGTCTATTTCATTATAAAATGGAAACCAAATTGTTGCTATTCAGTTTGTAGGAGACCCTGCCCCATGAGGGAGACCGAAAACTCGAGACCGAAACAGAAGACTGTCAAGAGTGCGTAACTACGCATTTGCCAGGCGGATTGGATCGGATTGGATTGGAGTGGTTCTGGATGTGGGATGCGAGTGGAGGAGCCACAAATGGCAGGCAGGCAGGCAACATTTTTTGGGGCATAAATCAAATTCACATGCTAAATGGTAACAGTAATAGGTTTCTAAGAATAGGAAATACTCTAAAATACCTCATTAAATATTTTTTAATATTTTTATTAATTAAAGAAAAATATACTTTGAAAGCGTTGATTATATGGGGGTTACACATATTACAAAGAGAAAAGATTATTACAATATTTTGTTTAGAAAAATTGTATTTTATTTGTTATAAGAACTTCTTTGATCTAATATTATACCATCTTGTAATATAATATATGGCATAAAAAGGGTATTTCAAAATTCTAATAAAATACAAAATTTTCTTCTCGCTCTTATCAAATCTTACAGCCTACAAACCCGTAGATCGAAGTATGTGAAAAATATGCCTGCCTTTGCCAAGCCCTTGGAAACATCTGCTTAATCAAAACTATACGATACAAAAAGAGCCGCAAAATACAAAAAAAAGCTGTAAATCGGAGACATTGTGGTAAATTAACAAATTAAAACGGACCGAGCTCAAGAGCTCAGCAAACTTTGCTACGCACATATCGGAAATCTTTTCTTTTTTTCGGTGCGTTCGGTCCCATTTTTTTGTTGTTCTTTTTTTCTCTCTTTTTTTATGAATCTATTAATTTTCTACGACCATAGATTTCGTGAGCCTAAAGCAATCAAAGTGCCGCCTATAAAATAGGGGAGCGGGATCCAAAAATTTGCGTGTGCCCCGAAAATTTGTGACTGAGAAAGGAGGGTCACGGCTTGGCCTTTATAAAAAGAAAGAAAGAAGCGAGTCACAAAAGTTTTCCAGGAAATTCTATCATTTAATTGGCAAAACTGGAATAGACAGGCTGTAAAAATAATCTGGATTTGATCATATAAATGTTTTTATTTTATTTTTGTTTTTAATTGTGAATTAATATTTCATTAAAGGTTTTTTATAAACATAACTTAAATTGAATTCCTATGAATTTATTTGCTTTTTTATTTGTACTAATTTACATATCTTATTCTTTATTTGAGGGTTTCAAAATAATATATTTAATATCAAATTCCTTATATATTTGATTGTAAATTAAAGAAAAGAGTTAAAGGTATTGTCCATGCTTACAATAAATAAAATTTAGTATTAAATATTTTTCAAATGTTTAAGTATCCCTTCTGACCTAAAACGACATATTTCTTTATCTTTAAAGCATTTATTCTTCAGAATATTGTATTTTTATATTATTTTTCATCTTTTAATCACTTTTATACATATCTTCCTATTTATTTATTTACTTTTCAACCTCTAAGCTTCCCGGTCGCCATGTCAATTGTGTGTCATTAATTTGTAACTTTTTTGCTTTGCCAACTCATTCAATTTTTCCAACGAAAATGCTAAATTCATTAGCTTGGCTTGTGCGAAAAATGCATCTATATATGCAATATACATATATATGTACTTGCAGCACCCAAAACGCTGCAACGAATCAAGTGGAAAAAGTGGAAATTGGCTAACGAGGCAGCAACGACCAGCGGTTGGGTTGAATGGCCCACAATCTGTTGGCCGGGTTGAGTAAATGAGTTGTGTTGGGTGTTGGAACGAGGTGGGGGCCTGAATTGGCCCAGAGCAAACAATGGCCACTTCGTTAGCCGCTTATCAATGGCAGAAACATAACTGGGGAAAAGAGGGAAAAGAGTTGCAGAAAATGAGGAGGAGTTCTAACCGAAGCCAGCTGCAACAACAAATTATCTTCTGACAAATTGTTTGGTGTCAACGCCTGGGGAATTGATGGGCCGATGTATATGGACATGGGTTTCTACACAGATAGAAATTATTATAGATAGTAAATATAGTACAACAAATCAACTGATATCTTTTTCAAGTTAAATTCAAAACTTTTTACTTGAAAATATATTTTAAAAGTACTACATTTTATTAAGTTCTTTAACTAAATTATAGCTTTTCCCCAGTGCATTCACGGTACTCAACAGGGCGTGGTCCTCAATGGCTAATCAGTTGGCAAACCAACCCGTCCGGGCTATTAGCTAATAATAGGAGAGTCACAAGGAGGCAAGCAATACATTTCACCCGGCCCAGTCGAGGTGTTTAAACTTTTTCATGGCCAAACCCATGACAAATGCAATTGCAGTTGCAGTTGCAACAATTGCAGAAAAAAGCAGAAACAAAACTCGAGAGCCGGCTAACAAAGTAAGCGATAAGCCAAAAGAGAATGCTGGCCCAAACAAAAGGCATGAAAAGTGAAACAAATGGCAGTGTCAACGTTGCCAATTGAGTCGTTTGGCGAACCGAACACACTCCACACACACACTCCTCCTCCTTCAGCGGAGAAGCCATCTCCACCCGCAGCCTTGGACTTGACGATGGCTTTGTCGCCGTCTAGGTTTCAAGGCCCGGCACCAGCAATCCCTTTGCCGCACTCTTTTACTCCCAAGTCATATGCAAATGCCTTGCAGCGTAGAGACTGAGGGCCTAGGCAACAAACATCTCCAGCAGCACCAGCAGAAGTATCAGAAGTAGCAGCAGCACCACCAATACCACCATCACCACCCAAGCAACCATGCAACCAGGCGGCCGGGGCACTCAGACATACGAACACTCATAGGCCACAGCCCACACGACTCCACACAACAAAAGGCCGACAGTGAAGACACGATTTTAAGGTTAGATTCTACGAAGAATCTGGAGAAGAGTAGCATATCTTAGTTGATAATTTCTGTCGAAGAACGGATGTGATACGTGAGTACTTTTTTCATGAGTTTCATCGCAAAGACGATTGTCAGGATAAAGGTCCTTAGAAGCACATATAACAACAAAACTAATACAATTCTATATACAAATCCCTTTTCTAAAATTTTTTTAAACAAAACTTGCATCGTTTCCCTATTTTTTGCTTGCATTCCAACTTAAGCATGTTCTTCAGGAAGTCTATTCTTGCCATGCTCCCTGATCCACGTTCACTGCCCATCCCTGTTTCAGCAAAATCTTTGTTAAGGAAATCCCATTCCTTTTTCTTAGTATTTTCCCTTAATACTTAAAATCTTATATGGACTCTTAATGAGTTCCCACTGTATCTCAAGTATGCATGGGTCTTTGGCTGTGCGGATTCTAAAGTTAACCGCATGACGAATCACTTCGCATAAATTGAAACGCTACGTCGCATGCACCGCGTCTGGTTAGAGAAAAGAGGCTTGAAAAGGGGGGAGGGGGGTGGCAGGGGCATATAGAGAGGGACAGGCCGAACCAGGCAAGGAGTCAGGGGGAGAGAAGGTGCCTCTGGGGAGATTTGTAGCTGTTGTGGCTCCTTCGGCGAAATGTGCGTCGCCGTCGCCTCATAATTCTTCAAATGCGTGTGGTGGGTCTCAGGGGGGGATGGCAAGAGGGTTGTAGGGGGCAAGGGCAACAGGGCGGTGCAGGGAAAGAAATACTATAAAAGAATTCTATAGTTTTTTACTAAAATAAAGTTTGAATTAAGGGATTTTCCTTTAAATAATAGTTAAATTGTAAATAAATTCCAAAGGTCTTTTATATCCTGCAAGTCCCTGCTCGGGCGCCAGTGCTCCTTTTTTGGTATTTTTTTAGTATTTTAAGTATTTTTACATATTTAAACATATTTTAACTAATTTTAATGATAACTTATAATATTTAAACAACTATTTCTTCTAAGTGCAATGAGGGGAGTTGGAAAGAAGGGGAACCCAGGCACAAAACTGACGCGTTGATGAAAGCCCCCATATCTCCGTCTCTGTCTCGTTGGCTGTCGGCATTGGCGTCGCCGTTGCAGTCGCAGCTCGTTAAATCGAGCGGCAGACCCCCTCTGCACCCCCTCTGTGGCACCACGCCCGTTGGGGCTTAACCCGCAACTGCTAACAATTTATTTGCGTGCATGCTAATTACGCATACATTCACTCACTCACTGTGAATGTGTGTGCGTGTGCGTTTACTTATCAAGATTACTATGATAATTCTTTCTCGACTTTTCCATTGTGCAAAAAAGAGTTGCAGGTCTTAACCCTAGAAAGGGTGAAGCTCCATGAATGAATAGCAGCCAAAGAGGTTCCTGAGAGGAGCTGAGAGACGTTAATCGATGGAAAAGTGTCACCTTTGAGGTAAGGATTTGTGATGTTTAGAGGTTTCTTTAAATATATAAATCATTAAATAAATTATCAAATAAAATAAATAATTATTTTAACAGAGTTTCAGGGCTTATTATATATTTAATCTTTATTTTAAAGTAAACATTTATTTTAATTTATAAAAATATTTATGTAATACTTAATTTAAGTTCTTTCCTTTTATAATTGTTTTCTGTTCTCCATTTAAAAGTTTATAGTATTTTAATTTAAAAAAATAATGAATGTCAATTAAAATTCTTTATCTCTCTCTCCTTTCTTTTACTTATTTAAATTATTTAAATCATCTCAATTTCACGTAGTACTTCTCGGCTTCTGCATTTTCTGTCATCTGCTGCTACCTTTTCAAAGGTAAATGTGTAATTATTTCTGTCTCTTGCGGTTGTGTCTTTTACCTGGATTTTCTGCACTTCTGTTTCTCTCTACTTTACGGATTTTACCTTCACACCGTTTTGTCAACGAGTGAAGTGCTCTTGAAATGCGCCAGCAAGTAGGAAAGTTGGATGATAATTTGCAACTCGTTGGAGCCATTAAAGTATTATTCACATCTCTCCCCCTATTTTCTTAAATTTCTCGTACTTTTTCCCTATTTTTATTTTCTCCCTATTTTCACCATTTCTCTCTATTTCCTCACTGGTTCTTGAACCCTTTCTCTAAGTTGGAGCACGCACTGGCCATAAAAAGGGTTTACTTTACCAGTTGCAACAGTCGCAGTCACAGACGAGTAGTTCATAAATCCATACTTTAATTGGATTAAAAATTGCTCGACTGGGCTCGGTTTTGGTGCACTGAAAAAAAATTAATGGAGTAAAAACTATAGTTTATGAATAATCATTTATAATAGGGTTAATGTTATAAATTTTGTTTACAAATTTTGGCAAAAGTAATAGAAAAGCTTATTGAATATTCTCCCAACCATTAGATCTCTTAATCAATTACTTTGTTTTGGCATAAAGCATGGTTGGGCATCGATCTCTAAGAGGGAGCCTGGTAATGTTTGATGTTTGATGAGTAGAATAGAATCTAATACAATGGAAATTTAAACGCTTAAAGATTTTTCTCTCTCGAAATAATTCACAACCTTTTTGATATTGCAAAGATCATGGTTGGGCACAGAATTTTAGGTTGGGAGCATATATTTTTTTTATCATGAGCTTTACAGTATTTAATCCTTTTCTTATTTTTACCAGTTCTTGCTGAACTAACTTAAAAATATTATTCATAAACAAGAACCATATTTCCTTCTCCTTTATTTAGTTTCTAAAATTTATTTCAGTGCATTTTCAAACGTTTTAAGAAGGAGAGGTGAAGCTGGCTTGGGTCGTTGTCTCTTTATTGTCATAGGAGCAGCCGACTTGTCTAACAATCTCCACACGAAGCGGAGTGAGACCCCGACCCAGACCGTGGATTGAGAGACAAGCCCGTCGTCTGGGGCTGGGTACAACTTTATTATCTAACTTGAGCGACATGTCGATACGGATTAGGGTCACACGTATCGCCGAGCAAATGCAAAGCCGACAATTGGGATTACGAACGAGTGTAAGTTGCCGACGCCGCCCCAGCTGCACCTACCTTCAAAAATAAAGACCACTGAAAATGGTTAGAAAATAAGACCCGGCCTCTATCTGAATTTATCTTCGGTGCATCCGGTGCAGGGTTTTGCATTCATCTTGGGCAGCGGTGGGGAAGTGAGGGCTCCTTCTGCTGCTGCTGGCGTGGGCCGAGACCCAACCAAGAACCAACCAAGTGCCATTGTCTGGGCCCTTTTTAATGAACCCTTGAACTTGACACGGCCGCCAGCTTGGGCCATGTTGCATTGTCTGGCCGGACATAAACAATAATTAATGTGCAGCAGTGTCTCGGGGCAGCGGCAGTGCCAAAAGGCCATGACCAAAAATGCAGGCAACCACAGAGGGACCCAGAGGAGAATCAGACCAAAAACCAGAAACCAGGAACATTTAATCCATGGGATTACACTAAAAAAAGGATTTAAAAGTTAAACAATACATATATAATTTGCTTAAAATTTTTAAGGTTCAAATATGCTTAAATAAAAGTGTTTTCTAAACTATATATAATTGTAATTTTAGACAAAGCTCTCTTAAGTTCAAGTTTTTTTCCTTTTTAGGTTCTCTAAAATTAGTATTTATTATTATTATCACATTTAAAATTCTTTTAATATTATTTAATAATTTTGTGAAGTGCATTATTCAAAGCCTTGTGTTTTGGTTTCGCCTTCTGGCTATTCGAAGTTAAAGCTGGTGCAAGGGAACCCTCTGTTTCCCTTTTTCGAGTGGGTCAGTGGTTAGTTGGAGCATCTTTCGATGGGTCTCCTGCCTTCGGTTTCCCACATCTTTGGCAGTTGTCGGTGTATTGGACATTAGAGAAATTGCACACTTCAAAATTTATGCCCAGAGAGGAAAAGAAGGGAATTGGGAATTGGGAATCGGGAATCAGGAATATCTTCCATCTTGCATCTTTCATTTTGAGTGGTTTGTGTCGTGTCATGGCAGGCGAGGACATAAAATGAAAACATTTGCGCCTGCTGAAGAGGATCGGAGATTTGGTTTTAACCCTCGAAAGGTTTAGGAAGTTTTTAAAGTTATTAAAATCGCAGAAAATATAACGTGATTTTTGGATAATGGTTTAAAATACTTTAAAAATATATATAGCTTTTTCTTAAAATATCTAATTATAAGTTTAATAAAGTATATAGTTTATATTTTATTGTAATTAAGGTTCAGGAATGTCTTAGAGCTTCATAGAAATTATAAATATTACCTTTAATTATTTTTCAAAAATGTTTTTCCTTTAACAACTTAATAGAAAGTCACATTCTCATTTAAATATTATCTTAATTAACATAAAATTATTAAGGTCTTATTTAAGGATTCCCGAGTTGCTTTAACGGTAAGACACTTTAGTTTTCTTCTTAAAAAAATCATATTTTCTTAACCATATTTTTAACCCAATTATTAACAGCTTTTTCTTGGGTTAAGAACTTTTACTTATAGACAAAAAGGAAGTTCTGCTTTTCATTTTCGTTTGCCATTTTCCATTTGCCGCTCCTGCCTGACTTCGGGCCAAGTGAGATTTGCAAGTATCTTAGTTTCTGTGATTTTGTTTTTTTTTTTGCTTCAAAACCATTTTCAAGGCCAGGCCGAGCAAATGCAATTTCAAGTGCGGCCGCGATCCCACGAAAGGAGATGAAAAGGCCAGAAAAGGCCCGGAAAAAAAGGACGGGGTGGCGGTGGAACGGGTGGCAGGAAGGGATATGCGGGCAGGAAGACGTTCTTATTTTTATACTTTAATGCCTCGGCGTATCTGTCGACACCAAGTAAAAGCAACAGCAACAGCAACAGGAACGAGCAACGAGCAACTAGCAAACCAGCAACATTCACATTGCAACTTCGTGCACCGCGTGTAAATATTGCCCCAGAGGGGGGCAGGGTAGGGTTAAGGCAACACCAGGGAAGGGTTAAGGGATCGGGGGAAAGGCAACGACGACATTTAGTGCTAACAATGTTTGTTCTGCCCAGGCGTCGTGCCAAGGCATCCCGAACTCCGCGGACCAAATGCACAGTGTCCTTAGATCTGTTTGCTGAGGATCTCTACAAGATTTTTGCGGTCACCAAATTTATTTTTAGGAATTGTAATTGCACTTATTCTATGTATTTACTATAAGGATAAATTATCTTTATATATTAAGTAAAAGTTCACTGATAAAATAAAAATCTCTCAAGATTTTTTGCATTCTTAAATTAAAGTCTTAACATAAAACCAAAAATATTAATATCTTTAAATTCTGGAATTACGAGATCTTAAGCTTCGTTTAAAACAAAAAACTTAAAAAACAACTTAAAAAGAGAAATAAAAAGTCTCAAAAGAAGACCAAATTATTCTTGTGCTACTTTCGTAACCAAGAGTCTTGAATAATGACAAAAAGTCTTAAACTTTTTTATCAGTGTTGTTAAAAAAGTCAAAACGTAGAACTTTTAAAAATATTTATATATATTTTACAGAATTTGTTCGTTACTACTCTACAAATGATGCTAAAAATTCCCAACTATTTTTAGTTAAAAATGGGAAAAACTTCTTTTGAAAAACGCTTTTTATACTATTTGTATTAATTTCTAAAAGTTATATGTGAAAGATATACTTGAACTTAAATTTCAGCTCTTGTTTTTCATAGTCCGATATGTTATTTAATATAATTTAATAAACCGCATTTTTGTGTTAAATATCGACACTTCTCAATTTTTCTAAAATGGCGCAAATACCTATTTTTCCATCTTTTGATACATAACTTTTCATCATCAAATAATTTATTTTCATTTATAAATTCCTGTACTTTTAACCACTGTCCACTGCATTCGCTGTTTACTTTTGCACACACCGCCTTTGTGCTGATCCCGCGACCAAAGGAACCGAGGGACCATTGCTCACATAGGAGGGGGGAGGCGGGCACAGAAACGTGTACGATGGAGCTGAAAGACAGAGCGACAGAGAGGCCAGCCCTTTGGCTGTCGCTTGGGCTGTTTTTCAAGGTTTTCTGGTGGGGGCCGCCCTCATCTCGGAGGCCCCGCCGGAGCTGCCTGTCTGTCGTACTTGTCTGCCGCAAAGTTCCCGGCATGCCGGCCGCACATTTCGATGTCATTGAGGATCGCGACGGAGACGCTGCAGAGAGTTGCAGGCAGCAGCGGCGGCGGCGGCGGCGATTGCATGACTGATGAATAGTTGCCCTGGGATTGGTTTGGATTGGATTGGATTGGATCCGATCCGTCCGAGAGGGGACTTTGCAATTGTGTGTTAATTGGGGCGGGTGTGAACCGAATGGGATGCTGCTGTGCGTTTCCAGTGGCACTGTTGGGGGAATAAAATAATGAAAATTATCCTTATTAATTGCCAGCGATCATAAATCATATTTATGACAATTGAAAGGCGCGCTAAATGCGCGCTTAACCCCTTCCCTCCCCCCAAAAAAGGTGGCACCATAAATTCTAAAACTAATTTCCAAAGGCAACCCTTTGAACTTGCTTTTGGACCTTGAAACACCCCTGAGGGGACCATAACCAAATTAGCCCACTTTTGTTGTACGATTTTTTTGTACAGCTTTTTTCTTCCATTTTCCCTGTTATTTTTCGTGGCATTTTTAAATTGAATTTTAATTTCTTTGGGAAGCCATAGGAAAAGCCTGGCAGCTAATTTAAATTGAGACACATGCAGGCGCCAAATAATTAAAAGAGCCCCTTTTTCTTTACTTTTTTCCATTCTTTGTCTAGTTTTTTTCTGTATTTTTTTTCGCATTTGTTATAATTTTTCGTGCAACTGTTGGTCCTGAAGTTGAGCGGGAAAAACCCCTTTGCCTGTTCCATGATGCAGTACATTTTCCACATGAAATAACCACAAAAAAAGTGAAACTTTTTTTTTTCGCATTGGAAATGGGTTAAATTTAATTGCTTTTGTCATTTTGATTTGCATTTTGCCCCGTAAGCAATTTGCTTGTGGGCGGGGATTGTTGGACAAAACGTTCCCCAGAGTGTCGTCCATCAAGGGGAGTCTTTGTTTGAGAAAAAAAATCACAAGAAGAAGTCGTTTCTCAAAAATTTATTTTTATTTTATTTATTTTTTTTTTCGTTCCGGCTTCGCGGCATAATTAGTAAAGGGTTAAAGGTGGCCCTTGTCAGCACGGCATCGGAGGCCATAAGTTTAACTCGGGATTTTGTAGCTGGCCTTTGATTTATCGAAGGTCGCTGTCGGGGATCCCGAGGTCCTGCGTTATCTGCCACTGCAGGCGAACCCTGAAATTTGGGCTCCCTTTTTTTTTTGAACAGCAAACATATAAAAACATTATTGTTCGCTTCGATCCATGGTTGAAAAACAAACACTCTGATTCTTCTGAGTTCGCGGAAATGGCGTTTTGTAAATGCACAGAGAGAATTATTTATGGTTTTTAATAATATAAATATATGTGTAATATAATAAAGTGTGTATTTTGGGATGACATAGATATCAGTAGAATTTTTAAAACCATTAAATAAGACTTCAAAATTATGATAGAAAATTTCATATTTCAAAAATATTAACTTAAACAAAGAAAATTTATATTGCATACTTTTAGACACATGCTTAAGTGGTTTTAAAACCCCTGTAATTTATTCTTATTATTTTACTAATAAGAAAACTTTACATTCTATATTATAGAATCTATAAATATATCCATAAATATATCTCGCAATTTTATATTATTTTTATCTAAACCCTGCTTTCATATTTCCTGTGTAACTGAAAGAGTTTCTCTCGAGTGGTTTTCGAAACCATATCGTTATTTATGACGATCGCTGATCCAAACAGAGCTCAGCCAGAACTTGACACTTGTATATATATTTTTTAAGGGGCTTGGACATTGTGTCACGATGAAATGAAAAGCACATGCTTAGAGAAAAGCAACTAGAAGGGGATCCCAATACCAAACCCCGATCGCGTGACAAAAACAGAACATTTAAATGGCATTTGGCGGGGAGAGATTTATAAGGCCAGAAGCAAGTGTAAATATTTGGAATAAATCATTCGAGAATGTCGGCGGGGCGAGGACTCCAATTAGCGGACGTCGAGAATTCCATTTTTCCCCATTGCAGTTCATCAGTTGCTGACGACCCCACACCGCCCACAGGGCCCAGGGCCATCATATTCTCTGGTACATACATATATATCTGTGAGTTAAGATCTAAATACCCCGACGAACTATTTATAACGCAATCACGCAAAGGCTGGGAGGAGGATCCTCAGCTGGCAGGGAGGAGGATGAGATCTCAGCTGGAGTCGGGAACGTGATCCCGAGCCGATAGCACCATCACGATTTGCGATTAATCAGCCGGCAGCTGGAGAGGAGAGCTCATCATGGCTGAGAAATCACTTTTCATTACAAGAGGTATGAGAGGAGGTTTAAAGGTAGTTTCGGTTTTATTTTGGAATTAGTTTGGAGGACAAGAGTTATATATCAAGGTAGCTTATAGTAATATTTAAGAAGGTTTAAAGTTATCTGAAGAAATATAAAAGCTATAAATATTTATATATAAAGATTGTATAATCTATACTAATAATCGTATGATTCTTTTCTATCATACCTTTAAGACGATTTAAAACTATGTTTTTAAAGTTTCAAGGATTTTTGATTTTTTTGAATTATTGAATACATTTTTCTAGCTTTCCTTGAAGTATATATTCCTAGTATATCTTTTTATAGCAATTGTAAAACTTTTGGGTACCCCCTAGTCTACCCTTAAATTTTCAGCCAGATTGCAACAAAGTTGCATCCAGCTGGAGTCGGTTAGGCTGCCTGTCGTGGCGGGGACTTGTGGAAGGGTTAAATAATTAAATGCCCATTGTATGCTCTGACTTAAACAAAAAAAAAAAAACACAAAAAAAAGGTGGAAAATCGTATATAAAGGAGAGACGGGGGCGACTATTCTATCCGCACATGCCGGCAGTCCGAGAAACCTCCTGCCTTACTTTAATTTCAGCTCCTTGTGACACACATAGATGCACATGCCATATACTACTTACGATATGTAGTGCAGAGATCATGATGATGATGATGAAGATGGTCGGGATGGGGGGGGGTCTACCTACTGACACCGACTGTGGGCTACAATTGTGTCTTCTTGCACCATTCCGCGGCGCCCTCCTCCCTGGCAAATACCCCTCGAAAAAGCCCCTTAAATACCCCTGAAATCCTCTTGGTCCCTCCTATAGCGCATTCTCCCTTTCAACGATCGTTGTGCAATCAGTGGAGCATTAAGTGCGATCGCCTTCGCTTTTGGCTGCTTCTTCTACAGATGTGGGTATCAATATAGAGCTGTGTCGATAAAAGAGTTCCTGAGATATTTGGGTTCATTCTATTCGGATTAGGGATAACCTAACCCTTAGTATGCTTGAAGGAAAGGCAAGAAACTAGCTAATTTAAAACTGTTTTTATTCATGAAAAGTATATTAACATCATGAAAATCATAGTATTACTCAGGATGTACCAGTAAAGCGCTTAATATTATTTTAAAAAAATATCAAAAACTTTAATATATCGAGATTTTTTAAATTCGAAAAATATTGCACTTAAATATAAATTTTATAGTATAAAATGTCCATATTATCGAACAATATACTTAAAGTGTTGTATATGTTTTATTGTTTTGTTTTCTGATAATATTTTTCTGATATATAAATTATTATTATATTTATTATATATTTTATATGTTTCTACTTTATACATATAAGATACTTAATCAAGGCTTCCCGATA
Source organism: Drosophila punjabiensis (assembly GCA_008042585.1). Taxonomy (NCBI): domain Eukaryota; kingdom Metazoa; phylum Arthropoda; class Insecta; order Diptera; family Drosophilidae; genus Drosophila; species Drosophila punjabiensis. Next base: position 47,672 of record VNJR01006095.1, on the reverse strand, counting down.
AAAAGTCTACTACTACTCCTATATATCATAGGTAAATTTATAATATATAAATATATAATATTATAATATATATATAAATATTATAATATTTATAAATATTTTCTGACTATCTCTATTTGCCTTGTAGATTTTTTAATCTCGAAATAATAGTTCTTGATCTTGAAATACTGAAAAATAATAAGATAATTTAAGCTCCTACAAGTCCATCCACATCTGTATCCTCGCTTTCAGCTGCCTGTTCCATTTTTATGCTGTGGCACGTAAAGCTGGAACATTCGTTCGCATCGGTTGGATCGCCAGAGATCGGTGTACAAAGTTGGGTACATAGCCCGGTTGCCTTGCTATATAAGGCTATACAGTATGTGGAGTGGAATTCTGCGCCAGTGCGACGGGGGAATCTGCAAGTTGGCGCTGTTGTTGGGCACTAAATAAAAGCGAAACTTGTTTGCAATTTTTTTTATTTTTATTTTCCTTATTTTTTTTTTTTTTTCAGTACCCCTTTCAGTACGTCGCCCATTGTTCTGCTCCGTCTGTCTGCTGGTTTGGGGCCTTGAATGGGATCCTATCCTGCCTCTCAAACTTGAACTTGCCCCGATGTGGCTGTATCTGTGTGTGTGTGTGCTTGAGAGGAGTGTGCGAGGAGTGGGGATAGAAATGGGTCTTTAGCCGTCTCTTTCGGTTGTCAGTTGGGGTATTTACAGACAGAAAAAATAATGCAAATAAAATTATATAATAATAATAATTATATTCTTTTTTTAAATATTTTTCTTGGAACTAAAAAAATAGAACTAAATATGTTTAAATTAATTAATATTTAAAGAGAAAGGTAAAGTATAAAATAGTACAAGTTTTGATTTATCGCAATATTTCATGTACGTGAGACGTTGTACTTTCTGCGTTAAAATCAAATTTATTGAAAATGATCAAATATTTCAAAATTATGCGTAATTAGTGTTCAAATTATGAAAGTACCCATTATATCCCTCAAAGACTCTACTCTACATACTTCTTCATATTTTTAATATATACTTTTTATTTTAATCGTTAAAATTTAATGACATTTAGGGACTACTAGAAAATATTTCTATATCATACATCTTTGATAATAGGAAACAAGATTTTCTAGAAATACATACTTCTTCATATTTTTAATATATACTTTTTATTTTAATCGTTACAATTTAATGACATTTAGGAAATACTAGAAAATATTTCTATATCAATAAATCTTTGATAATAGGAAAGCAAGATTTTTACTGTGATAAAAAGGGGAGGTAACCTCTTTAACCGTAGAAAACCATGTTTGCTTTGTAGTATTTTTAGCTTTTATTAATATTTTCTCCTTGTGTACTCCCTCCTTTCTCCCCCTTTTTCTCGTTTCTATCTGCTTCTGCGGTTTCTTTCGGTTTGCCTGTTTTTTTTCAGTCTTCATCGCTGCTTTCTGTTTCTGTTTCTTCGATGATATCATGGCTCTCTGTTACTGTGTGCGTGTGTGTGGCAGTCAGACAGTTGCTACTTCACTTTTTGCGAATCTTCTTCTTATGTTCTCTCTTCTCTGCGTTTTTTGTGCAACATTATCTCTTTATCAGTTGACAGAGAAGACCTTGAGACGCCTGGCTGCCCATTAAGAATCGCTGCTTAGAAGGGCGTTCCAAAAGAGTGGAGCAAAAAGGATAACAGGAAGCTCTGTCTCCCCAAAAATGAAAACGAACAAAAAAAAATTTGATAAATTAAATCAGTTTTATCCAGTACCAACTGCACTTGTTCTTGCTAAAAAGTCCGAAAAGCCGAAAGGAAACCCCAAAAAAGCAGACACCAAATTATAATTATAATAACCACGATGATAATGAACCATGCCCACTGTTTTCTCGGGGTTTTCGGGGGAAGCTCGCCCAGGTGAAACAGGTTGAGCGACCACAAAAAAAATTAAGTCAAGAAAAGGTGCATTCAAAACATAGTAAAAACACGCCTTTGTACATCTGCACTGAAATAAGGAATCTCTTAACAGAATTTTCTTTTCTTCAAAAGAATAAAATAACTGTGAGTTAAGTAGGATTAAGGATGCCAAAAATATCGATAAATTTATACTGCATCGATATTTGAAGCAAAAGCCGATAAATTAATCAATATTTTAAGTTAATGGTAAGAAATTCATATTAAGAGGTTATTTCAAATTTAGGTTTAAAGATGCTTTAAATATAATCGATAAAAAATGATATTAAATAATATTTCATATAGTTTTTTTTTATAATATCGGCAGTTATTGATATTTTAAATTTTAAATGTGAAGTATTTTAGTTTAATTTCAAAATATATCAAAATGAAACTTTACTAGGCTTAATGTTGGTTAACCAATAAAAATAAAAAATAACTTAAAATTTTAACTTTCTGTTAAAAAATGTTTTTTAATGCTTAAGTTTTCAGTGTACATATATTCATGAATATACCACCATTTGCACACACTTGACGTTTACTCATATTTTGGACATTTTTGGACATATTTTTTTATGACAACGACAATTTGCCAGGCAGACGACCAAAACCAAAAAGGGAGGGAGATGAGAAGTGCAAGCAAACGGAGCATAAAACAAAATTATAATAATTATCGAAACTTTTGTTTATGAGAAACATCAGGAGCTGCCTGAAGTTGCATGTGCGCCTTTTGGGTTCCAAATGTGCGAATACATGTGTAGAGGATGTGGATCCAATTTGCTTAATTTTATGATCGTTCCGAGTAAAAAACGATTTGGAAATAATTTTTAAGATACGTAAAATATTTGCAAAAACATCGGTATATGTATAATAAATAAATACTTACATTGACTTAATAGAGATATATAAATGTAGGCGTTTTGCTAATGAGTCTCTATAAAGTGAATCACAGACATCAGAGTCTTTTTAAATAACAAACAAAAAACTGTTTTTTCTGGGATATATGGAGGTATGTGAAATTGACGGATCTAAACCTGAGGGTCCGCAACCTGTGCGATCGTATCCTGTAGAATCGAAACCTGATTGATCTCAACCTAAGGGAACCCAATCTTACCTTCCTTTATGGATAAAAATAGTCATGTTATAAACGCCAACTTAATATTGTGTGATATTTTAAATTAATAAATATATATGGTCGAAATAATTATATATTTCCTTTAATTAATTTGGTACGTTTGATGGTACGTTTTCTGACAGAATTACTTGACTTGAGCACAATTCTGCCTGTCATTGTATCTTTCTCTGAGGGGATATACCTAATATAATCCTTTCGCATCCATTAATCAAGTGCAGCACTCTCTTCAGCAACTGTTTTCTGGCGAGTTCTGTTGAGTTCCACAATTTAAATGAATTTTTTTTCCACACTTCATTTTCATTTATTCAGTGTCATGCTCTATCATCATTAAAACGTCCAAATCGCTTCCTTTGTGCCTCTATTTTTCGGCAACAATTTGCTTATCTTGATTTAACATCAACAGGCAGGCACGAGAGGGTACAGGTGACCGAATGGAGTGGAGTTTTTTTTTTTTTTCGTTATTTTTTGGTGGCAAGTTGGAAGTCACTTGAGCGTGTTTCCTTTTGACCAGGCCCCGTCGGTCGATTATTTCGGCGTTTTAACGTTTGCACTGTGTGCGGCTTTCCATTTGAGCCATAGTCCCCCTCCCTCGCCCGCTTCTCACCTGCAGCATTTTCACACTCACTTCATTTAATTTAATTTGTGCACATTTTTTCGGCTGCCCCGACGAGTTACAAACACTGTAAACTGATATGACCCTAATGATGTCGATCCCCTGGTGCCCCCCACTCAGGTTTTGGGTATTTTGGGGGTCCTAGAGGTGTTTCTATGTGTTTTTTACACTTGGAAAAATTACATTTAAAATGATAATAACCCTTTTTTACTACTTTAATTATATTTTGTTTATGTAGAATTTATAACGATTTTTCTATAAATTCTTTAAAGGTTCAATATGCTTTAATATGTAATATATAAAATAAAAAATAAAAATATATCTACTCTATATCCTGCAAGTCGTTAAAGAAAACGTTTCGTAAGTCTCTTAAAAATTATGTTTTTTTTTTTTTGCATTTATACTTTCTGCAGGTTATTTAATAATTTATTTTTCTAATAAAGATAACATAATATGTAAATAAATAAATTAATTGGTTAAATTGGTTTCTTAAAAGGATGTCAAGATATTTAATTCAAACAATATTTTCTTTCTAATTAAAGCCTGCGTCCTATTAAAGCTTAAGCCTGTGAGTAAAATATTTCTTTAGAGAATTAAAAAACAATAAAAATGTATAATGTTTTAATTTGCAAATTATGTTCATTTATAAATCTTAAATTTTAAAACTTTAACAACAAAACCATGTATCGTTTTTCCATTTATTTTGAATTAAAAAATTTAGTTTATAAGAAGTTTTATAAAAGCGACAACAAATATATAACGCATTAAAATCATAACTTCACTGACAATTTAATTTAAAATTATTTTATTATATAGTATATATTATTTTGCTATACTATTTCTTATTTATTTTGTAATTCAATTACCTTTACGGGAGTATATTAAAAACCCTATATCTATAATCCAAATCGTATGCAATAAAAATAAAACATTATCCCTACCTTAAGCTTAAAAAGTTAATTTAAAGCAATTCCTTTCTTATTGTGTACCTAAGGTGTGCCTAAGCATTAATTAATTTTAATGAAGCTGTTGTGCTGATGTGTGCGTGTGAAGTGTCGCAAATTATAGACAAAGCCCCCAAAAAGTTTTATCTTGAGTGACAGCTGACAGTTTGAAATGGTGACGATTAATAATGCTGCAGTTAGAAATCGGGAACGTGGATGCGCATCGATAGTTCTAACAAATCCACTCAAGTCTCCCTTGAGGATCTAACATAGGGATCTGGGATTTGGTTTTGGTTTTGGTTTTGCTTTTGGTCAAGTGCCTGTGCTTCAAGGATCGATAAGACAACCTTTGGCTTCTCTGGCTATGGGGGGTGAGGGCGATACGACGACGTAATCGAAAACCAGTTTTGCGGCTGGAAAAAAATGTATATTTATATATGTATTTGCTATAGGGATTTCTCCTGTCCTGCGAGTGTGCCTTGTGCAGTGTGCACACTGTGTATTGTGTGTGTTTGTGTGTATTTATTATGTACTTCGAAGAGTGGTCTGGCAACCCTTTTTGACACACAAACACCATTGCAGCCCCCCTTCGATACATGCAGTTTGTATTTTTTTATTTTTAACGATGCACATATGCCTGTTTAGATGGTGCTTTTTTTTGTATTTCGCTGCGTTGCAATCACGCCGCTGTTGCATGTTGCATGATGCATGTGCTGCGTGCCCCTTGAGAGGAAAAGTTTACTCGGTGCTAGAAATTATTTTGGAAATATTATTATAAATTTGTTAAAAAACAGTGAAGTTATGATTTTTTTTCTAAAAATTCACGGATAGTTTGTATGGCAGCTATATGATATAGTCCTCCAATCTGGCCCGTTCCGACTTATGTCCGAGTGAGAGTATATAGAAGACTATCTGCAAAGTTTCATTCAGATAGCTTTAAAACTGAGGGACTAGTTTGCATAGAAACGGGCGGACAGACGGACAGACGGACATGGCTAGATCGACTCGGCTGTTGATGCTGATCAAGAATATATTTACTTTATAGGGTCGAAGATGATTCCTTCACTGTGTTGCAAACTTCTGACTGAAATTATAATACCCTGCAAGGGTATAAAAATTGAGTTTTACATATTTCAAAATATAATTTAAGCTATACATTGTAACTACAAGCTTAAAAATTTTAAGTTTACAATATTTAACTAATGCTTACTGAACTCTGCTTTATTTTCAATGTCGACCTGAGGCACCCTGACACGACTATATGAGACCCTGCTATATATACAACTCGATTTATGTGTATATAAACATATGTACATATGTATATACTCTGACAGACTTTGTACATACATTGTTTATGCAATTCTCGTGACTCCTTTTGGTTCTGTTTTCCGCTCGTTTGTGGTTTTTATTGTTGTTGCCCATTTATATTCGCTTGGCTTTTTGCAGCTCTTCTTCGCTGCTGCTGCTCCCTGCCTGCTGTTATTGTTTATTCCGCTTTGGCTGCATTCCCTCAGCCTCAGCCGCTCCTCGGGCTGTCCGACTGTCCGATGCTCCTTAGACCTTGACCACTAACATAGAAACTGGCCGAAACCGGTCCGCGAGCCAGCACGATTTTGCACATTTTCGCTATCCTGGTCGCAAAGAGCGCTGTTTTTTAACACACCCCCCCCCGATTGGAGTAGCCCCTTCATTCGTCCCATCAAAGTTAAGTGCATGTTTGGCATACACACAGCTGTGAGGAAAATAATAGTACCGAGGGTTTCAGTCGAATAAAATAAATACATATTTTTTATAAGCTTATTTTAGTAGATTTTGTTTTTTTTTTTTAATTTAAAAATTTTAGATCGGTGAACTATTCACCGATCTACTATTTATAATTTAGTTAAAGGGTAATTTTAGCTTTTTTGTGAAGCCTTTAGATTAGTATTACAATTATTTATCTGTTTTTTGACTTAAATGTACTAATAAAAATATTCCTTAAATAAAAAGTTAAGATCTTACTTTTTATTTTTTTTTACGTTTTCTATGTGTTTTTAGAATAATAAATTACGATTTATTTACCAGTTATTATTTGGTAAATTAACACAATTAAGGGTTATCCAGAAATCCGTTACTATTTTAAACCTTTAAAATGTGTCTAAAAGTATGCACTGCAATATTTTAACCTTGTTTATACGATGTAAAATTATGTAGCTTCATTTTTTTTATTTTTTTTTTAAATTTATTTATTTAGTTTTTATTTACAAATAAGAAGTTAAATGAAGAACCTAAGTTAATCTGCTTGATATATAATATTTTACTTTACATTGGGTCTTCGCTATTTAGGTCTAATAGATGACACATTATTATAATTTTTTTTTAAATCTTGTAATTTCTGAAGTCCTAATTTAATTTTTCTCATTCCTAGCATTTTGAAAACAACTGTTTTGAGAGACGTAATGCAAGTTGTGTGATTCAATTACCGAATCACACCCACGCCATGGTAACCGCTTTGAGGTCTTCCAGCTGTCAAACCGCCAATTAATGGCCGAAACACTGACGGACAAAGAGTGTCACAAATTATTAAAGCGATTTCTATTAACATATTTATACCCTTTTCATTTTGGGGGAGTTTTAATGGGGACCACAAATTAGGCAGACATTGCTGGGTATAAAGTTACACTGAAATTGAATAATATTTTATTATTTATTTGAAAAATTAAATTGAATAATATTTTATTATTTATTTAAAAAAGGAGGAATAGATTTATTTTAATCTTTAAAAGTTAATACTTTAATTATTCTTAAATAGAACTGTTTACAATTATAATTAAAATATTAATATATTTATTTTATTTGATCATATTTGAGATAATATATAGAAACAAATATCTCTTGTTGATAAACATTTCAACAGGTTTAGAAGGGTATTTTAAAATTCATATTTCCATGATATTTTATCCTCTCACTTTTCGTCTATTTTAATATTTATCAAACTAGTGGTCGCACGCACCTCGGTCAGTCATGTTTTTTCGGTGGGGACTACGGACTGTGCATTTTAATTGATGCGGGATTATGGGTGCCATGGCGTTGGGAGGCAACCCTTTGGTTGCCGAAATTAATTACCAAAATGTTTGTTAATTTTCATAATTACAGGTCTCTCTGGCGTCGTGCAAGCCGTAAGTCGTGAGGGTGACCCGAAAGATCTCTGTGAAGCGGGAGGAAGAATCGAAATTTGCCGCTCGATAAAGCGACTTAATGGAGGGTTTTCTGGATACCAGACTATATGCCTGTCTTCCGGAGTAGGGGCCCCCCATACCTTAGCTCACTCCCCGCCGGATGACCTAATTCCAGAGTGCCTGGGGAACGAAACAACAGCCTACTTGTCATAATAAAAATTATACAAAAGCCACCATGTGTGTATGGCGCTTCCTACTTCTCCTCCTGGTGGCTTTTATATGTAGTTTGTTTTTTTGGGTAACTTGATCCCCTAATGTTTTCGGCAATCACGTGTTCCGATTTCGTATCATTTGACCCCTTTTCCATTCCGGGATATATCAGATCTCGGTCTTTGAGCAGATGCAAGCATTTTTGAACTGGAACTCGACCTTGCCTACGGTTCTTGGATTTCAAAACAACCCAACAAACCCAACTAATTGATGCCCAACTTGTTGATGGTCAAATTGCCTGCCCAAATTGGAACACAAAGGAAGCCCACTCACTAAAGCTCTTTAAGCGATTGAATATTTATTTGTTAATTGAACTGCTTGAAAGTTGTTCAGAGGGGAATCTTATTCATTATTTATCAGATTAGCAGCAGTTTTTTTTGGGAAACCACTTACAGCCAGATCGCTGAGGGTCGCTTTCGATGTCTACAAAAAATTATGGAGGTAATTGTTAGGTTTATTCAGCTGTTAATGTATTTCATTACATTTATTATTTAAACTTACAGAAAGTCAAAGAAATTACATTTGCTCAGCAGCCTTCATTTGGGTACCGACATAGGCAATGGAGTTCTGTAAGAGTTTTGAATAAAGTTAGAAAATTACGTGATTGGAAAAAATATATTTACTCTATGAAATTGCAAGAAATATATATATTTTTTTGTCTATATAAATCTTAACTTACCCCGAGAGCCTGAAGACCATTTCCCATGCCATTCATGACATCGCCAAGAACATTAGAAGTGTCAAACGCAACATTACTCTCCGCAGTGGTAATAGAGTTCTAAGGAAATAGGCAATCCAGACGTAATAAAAATAAATAATAAAAATAAATAAAATCTTAAAGAAATCAATAATTTTTTTCCAAACTTACAGCCAGATCCACCAAAGCATTGCCCAAATCGGTGAGTATATCCGCAGTGGTATTTGTTGCAATCGAATCTGACTTCGAGGCACCAACAGCAACCTCCAGTTGGAGCAGGAACTTTTGTCCAGCCACAGCCACATCGGTCACATTACCCATTACCTCGCCCAAAGAAGCAGCTGAGATCTGTTGGGTCACCAGGAGGACGGCGAAAAGAGTAAAAATTTTATAAGACACCATGTTCTTTTCTTTGTTTCTAACAATGAAATACTGAACAATTTCGGCTGCCTTCTCTCAATTTATAGGAGCCAATTCTTATCTCTAATGTTATGTGGAAGCTATGACTATATAATTCTGAAGTTGAATGATTAATGATTCTAAATCGATGTGCGGCGCTTTTTGATACTGATTGATCAGGTAACTAACCTGATACCGGGAATTCGGGCAGTACCATATATGTATATAAAGAGTTTAATAAAAAAAAGATAATCAAAATCGCTGTAGCTTTTAAAATATATAAAATTATTTGCTATGTAAGCTTTTAAGTGGTAGTAAGATCTTCAAATACTTTAAAAACCTCTTCAGGAAATTTAAATTTAAAGCATTAAACTTACAGAAATATCACTGGCCTGCGAAGTCGACTTTTTTTGAACACTAAGACTGGTAATGGTATTCTGTAAAGGACTCAAATCTATTAACTCATTTCAAATAAATTCATTTCTATGACTTACTGCCAGGTCTCCCAGGCCAGTGCCAACACCACCAAGGACATCACCCAAAAGATTTTGGGCTTCCGGTTGGACATAGTCATTCTGTGCATATAAAACACACAAAGTTAAGAAAAAAATAAAATTAAATATAAATATATAAATATCTTTTTAGATATTTACTTCCGACTGGCCATGGACAGGACCCGCTCTGGCCTGTTGAGTCACCAGGACGATGACAAAAATAAACAAGACTTTTAAGGACTGCATTTTGGTTACTTTTTGTGCTGCCAATGAAAACAACTGAATTACTTCAAGAGCCACTGCTACAATTTATAGACCAACCTTATCTCTAAGAATATGTGGGAGTCTTTAATATCAGTAGTTCTTTGACGCCGCCAATAAAAACAAATCAGACATAAGTACCTAATAATTCCAAATTGATTGGCGGCGCAGTCTGGTTCCGATTGATCAGTAACTTTAAGTTTGGGTAATCCTCACCTTATCGTAAGTCTCAAGGGCTTCATAATCTAGGGTAGCCATAAATAAACCCAGTCAGTTGTTTGCTAGTTAAAACAGTTATTTTCTGTAGATAATATAGTCATATAATCATAATCAGTTTGCTCGTTTTTTATTTGATTAAATAATTCAAAAAGTGATTTAGTAAATCACTCTCTATATTTAAGGATTCACTCTAAAACAAGTTAGTAATTGAGTGAATAACGTTTTGGGCAGCATTGGCAGCATTGTCAGCAGCATTGCCAGCGGCATTGGCGACGTCACCAGCGGCATTTGCGGCATCTCCAGCAATATTACCAGCAGCATTGGCGGCAGAACCAGCGATGTTACCACCAGCATTGGCAACGCCTCCAAGAATATTGCCGAGAGCATTACCCACATCTCCTGCAACATTGCCGGCAGCATTGGCAGCGGAACTAGCAACATTTGAGGCCGAGCTAGCAACATCGTGTCCGATCGTTCCAGCAGCACTAGCAACATCGTGAGCGGTATGGACAGCTGATCCAGCCACATCATGAGCAATGGTTCCAGCTGCTCCTGCGACATCATGAGCAGCACTATCAACGCCACTAGCAACATTTCCGGCAGCATTGGCAGCGGAATTAGCAACATTTCCAGCAGCATTGGCAGCGGAACTAGCAACATTTCCCGCGGCACTTGCAACATTTCCCGCGGCACTTGCAGCATCGTGAGCAGCGTTGGCAGCAGATCCTGCTACATTACTGGCAGCATTGGCAGCGGAACTAGCAACATTTCCAGCAGCATTGGCAGCGGAACTAGCAACATTTCCAGCAGCATTAGCAACATCATGAGCAGCATTGGCAGCGGAACTAGCGACATTTCCAGCAGCATTGGCAGCGGAACTAGCAACATTTCCAGCTGCATTAGCAACATCATGAGCAGCGTTGGCAGCAGATCCTGCTACATTACTGGCAGCATTGGCAGCGGAACTAGCAACATTTCCAGCAGCACTAGCAACATCGTGGGCAGCATTGGCAGCAGATCCTGCGATGCTACTGGCAGCATTGGCAGCAGAGCTTGCAATTTTATCTGCTGCCTTGGCGACGTTTCCGGAGACTTGGGATGCACTTCCATCACTGCAGATACAAGAACAGGTGACTTCTGCACCTGTTGTGGTCTTGGTAACAGTTTTTCCAGTGTCGGAATTCTAAAATATAAACAATTTTTTCAGTGTTATAATTTCACAAGATTTTAAGTACTTTACTAACCGTTGTTACAGCGAAGGAAATCTGAAAATAAACACATTAATTAGAAACACAACTAAAATATAGCAAAGCCGTTAAACTTACGGAATTTTGTTTGTTCGTAGAATTAATTTCCTGACTTAGTGCACTTTCCTAATAAAAAAAATGACTCATTGGCTTATTCGTGAATAATTTTAGTGACTTACAGCTTCCTGGGAGAGTTCATGCCCAAAATTAATGGCACTATTGGACGCTTCCTGTCCAAACTTAGTCAGCTCCGAGCTGACTTCCTGGCTGGCTGCCTCTTCCTATGGAAACAATACTTGATGACTAAATAATTTTTTGAAATATATTATTTTAAACCTACCGCTTCCTGTGAAAGTTCATGACCAAAATGAATGGCACTATTGGAGGCCTCGTGTCCAAACTGAGTGCCCTCATCTCCTAGTTCATGACCAAACTCGGAGGCATCCTGACCAATTTGATTGGCCTAAGAATGATATTTAGTCATATTTATATAAATGTATCTGATAAGACTCTTACAAGGCTATTGATCACACTTTTGGCACTGCTTTGACCCAGCAGGGAAATCACCAACAACAGACTGACTACTATTATTTTCATGTTTAAATATCGAACTAAAGAAATTACCGAGTTTTGCATGCCTTATATACCGAATAGATAGCACTTTCATTTTTATCTAAGGTTCAAAGTTCTTATCTAAGACCCAGTAAGTGATCGATCCATTCTAGACTCTAAAATATTGTTAACAAGTCGGAAGGAAAATACCGAAAAATAAAAGATAAAGACATGAATCAATGCCTCTGAGGCGCTATCTGAAAAGTGTCTGGTGTTTGATTAAATACCCGCCATTGGCTTTATTATGCATACATTAGGGTCTTTAATAATTAAGTTTTTAATTTATTTGCCCTTCAAAATTTCCAGTTCAATTACCAATTTCACACTTAGACATTCCACTTGATTTAATTATTATATTATATTATACTCTTTTAAATCTCCTTATGACTGATAACAAATTTGTTACCCACTTTTTAATAGGTTGTGACCATTTTTCTTATCATTCCTTGGTGAATTGGGGTTTCTTTTTCTTTATTTTTCAATGAATGAATAATCAGACGGAGCTATATTTATTATCGGAAAGTAAACATATTGGTCTGGCACAACAATAAATAGTGGCATATAATATCTAGATATCTTCGCCTTTGAGGGGAAAATATTTATATGGATTTGGCATTCCATTGCGCAAAAATCTTCTGCCAGTACGTCGCTGTTGCGCACTCCTACCGACCGAATTTTTATCCATAGGAAGTTTTGGTTTTTTGTTATTGTTAAATTCAAAATTTATGATATATGTGGAGTCCTCTGTTGTATTTTTCTTTCCAGTATATGGTTTTATTTTGTTAAATTTGGGTTTTTTTGGTTTATTTTTCTTTCTAGTAGATGCTTTCTTTTTGTAAGAAATTCGAACTTGGGCATCATTAGTCGGTTTAATGTTGAACACCATTTTGTCAGGGTTGCTTTGGCTGCTCGTCAAATTTTTCTGAAATGGAGGAAAGGAAGAGGTTAATTAGTTTCGTCTTCATTTGTCTTTCAAAAAGGTTTTCTCACAAATCGTTTCACCATTCTCTCTGCGTTCTCTTCATTATATTTAATGAATTCTTCTAATGAATTTCCATAGTTAATTTTCATGGCCTTAAATTGTTGGATAAACACGACTGTAAGGAAAATATTTACTATCCAAGAGGCTGCCATTGTTGTACTGATTTAAAGTAACTAAAGCTTTAAAGGGTTGGCCTGAAAAATCATTTAGCTGCACTTTGGAGCAATTCGCAACGCATGGCTTAACTTTATTTAACATTAAATTTTCTAAAAGGGAGTACATGTCATTTTTAAAATGTCTAAAAATTAGTTTTAAGATACATTTTATTGCAGGTAGCACATTAACTTATGCATATAGAATCGATTTAGAATCCTAAATCGATCTGCCGACCTTCCTGGGAATCATCTTCTGATCTGAGGGCGTGGAACAAAGTCGCTGTCGGCCTTATTTAACTCACCTGCCTCATCTCATTCATTGGCAGTTTTGGGACCCTCTCAGTTTGGTTGCAATCCAATCCACTTAATCCCCAATTCTTCACAGTTTCGCCTCCGCAGAATACGTTTGTTGAATCTCAGATGCCGATAACTTTGTTATTTATTATTAATATATTTTTGTAGATTTTTTATATACTTTTTTAAAAATATACTTTGTGTAACACAATTTAAACAAGAAAGGAAGCTAACTTCGGCACGCCGAAGTTTGTATAACCTTGTAAATTTCAATTGCATTTATTATAATCTAACCATATCTAGTTTAAAATGAATTACTTTCATATTCTTTTTATTTTTACAGTTTTACATTTTTACATGTAATGTAATATGTAATTTACCTCCACATTTACCGATCGTTTGTATGGCAGCTATATGATATAGTCGTCCGATCTGACCCGTTCCGACATATGTACGAGTGAGAGTATATAGAAGACTATCTGCAAAGTTTCATTTAGATAGCTTCAAAACTGAGGGACTAGTTTGCGTAGAAACGGACGGACAGACGGACAGACGGACAGTCGGACATGGCTAGATCGACTCGGCTGTTGATGCAGACCAAGAATATATGTATATACTTTATAGGGTCGGAAATGCCTCCTTCTCTGCGTTGCAAACTTCTGACTGAAATTATAATACCCTGCAAGGGTATAACAAGTTAGTAATTGGGTGAATAATGTTTTTGGCAGCATCGTCAACAACATTGCCAGCGGCGGGCAATATCGCTAGCAGCATTGCCAGCGGCATTGGCGACGTCACCAGTAGCATTGGCAGCAGATCCAGCGATGTTACCACCAGCATTGGCAACGCCTCCAAGAATATTGCCGAGAGCATTACCCACATCTCCACGAACATTTCCGGCTGCGTTGGCAGCGGAACTAGCAACATTTAAGGCCGAGCTAGCAACATCGTGTCCGATCGTTCCAGCAGCACTAGCAACATCGTGTCCGATTCCAGCTGCTCCTGCGACATCATGAGCAGCACTATCTTCGCTACTACTACCAATATTGTCTGCTACATTAGGTCCGGCTTCGTTACTGGCAGCATTTTCAGTGGAAATAGCAACATTTCCAGCAGCACTGGCAACATCGTGAGCAGCGTTGGCAGCAGATCCTGCTACGCTACTGGTAGCATTGGCGGCGGAACTAGCAACAACGTGAGCGTCGCACACTAGCGCCTTTTCTCATTTTACGTTGCAAAAATCATAACTTTTGAACCAAATGATGTATTCAAATAATTTAAACGGTAACCGTCAGGTATATGTTGTAAAATTTACCTGTCTTTTTTGTCTTTTTTTTGTATTAATATTATTTAAAAACCAATGTAAAGGAATGATTTTGCATTCAATACAAAAAACATGAACAAATTTAAAATTTTAACCCTAATAAGCGTTTTCGCGCTTAAGTAAGACAAGATTTTTTGGTATTATTTTCCGCAGACGCAGCGTGACGCGGCCGATTAAAGTTGATTTTGGTCCAAAAAATATTCACCAAAGTCGTAGTTATAGTGTACTGGGCGGCTTTCATTGGCTTCAGAAGATATAGACTACTTTAGTCAGAAAAAAGTGAACAAAATGGACACCTGGCAGGTAGCGATTTACCTGTGCAAGCCCAAACTCACGTGCCGTTTTTTACACTTCTACACTTCCAGTTATGCTACCTGAAAGTCGACCAATTTTCAATTTTTTTCTCCTATGATGCAAAAATGGAAATATTTTTCTTCTACAAAAAAAGTGATTTTATTGTAGATTCCTAATCCTTGGGAAATTCTCTGTCGATTAATTATGGTTAAAATCGTTTTTACGACATCGACTTTTTTTATTTTTGCAACGGCTTTTGTTCTAGAGGCGCTACTGCGCGTCGTTGGCAGCGGAACTAGCAACATTTCCAGCAGATTCGGCTTCGTTACTGGCAGCATTTTAAGCGGAACTAGCAACATCGTCAGCGTCGTTGGCAGCGGAACGAGCAACATTTCCAACAGCACTGGCAACATTATGAGCAGCGTTTACTACTGATCCGGCGATACTTCCTGCAGCGTTTGCTACTGATCCAGCGATACTTCCTGCAGCGTTGACAGCATTGTGAGCAGCGTTTGCAGCTGATCCTGCGATATTTCCGACAGCGTTGGCAACATTGTGAGCAGCATTGGCAGCAGATCCTGCTACATTAATGGCAGCATTGGCAACAGATCCTGCTACGCTACTGGTAGCATTGGCAGTGGAACTAACAACATTATGAGCAGCGTTGGCAGCTGATCCGGCGATACTTCTTGGTTTTTTGTTATTGTTTAATTCAACGTTTCTGATATATGTGGGGTCCTTTGTTGTTTTTTTCTCTCCAATAGATGGTTTATTTTGGTTAAATTTGGGCTTATTTGGTTTATATTTCGTTCCAGTAGATAGTTTGCCTTTGTAAGAAATTCGATCTAGGGTATCATTGGTTGGTTTGATGTTGAACACCATTTTGTCAGGGTTGCTTTGGCCGTTGCTCGTCAAATTTTTCTGGGATGGAGGTTAGAGAAAAGGTAAGTAGAGGTTAATTAGTTTCTTCATCATATGTCTTTTAAAAAGGTTTTCTCACAAATCGTTTTACCATTCTCTCTGCGTTCTCTTCATTATATTTAATGAATTCTTCTGATGAATTTCCATTGTTAATTGCTTTGGCCCTAAATTGTGGGGCAATCACAACTATAAGGAGAATATTAACTATCCAAGAGGCTGCCATTGTTTTACTGATTTAAAGTAACTAAAACCTTAAAGGTTTGGCCTGTAAAATCATTTAGCTTCACTTTAAGGCAATTCGTAAAGCAAGGTTTAATTTTATTTAACTTTAAGTTTTCTAAATGGGAGTAAATGCATTTACACAACGTTTACAGTTTAGTTTTAAGATACATTTTATTGTATGTAGCACATTAACTTCTTAAAAAATACAAATAGAATCTATTTAGAATCATAAATCGATCTGCCGACCTTCCTGGGAATCATGTTCTGATCCAAGGGCGTGGGCTTAAATCAGCAGGAAAAAGGCCACCGGCTTAAATGTTTGACTCAACTTCATCTCATTCATTGGCAGTTTTGAGACCCTATCCGCTCGGTTGCAATCTAATCCACTTAATCCCCAATTCTTCACAGTTTCGCTCCGCAGAATACGTTTGTTGCATCGCTTGAATCTCAGATTCCGATATTACAGCTGCTTCAATTCGAAATCAAGTCATCGCTTTATGGCGATTTTTATGCAGCCCGCCAGCAATTTGATAGATTTTTGCATAAAATGGTTCCCAGCACTTCCGTTACGTGACATTTCGCCTAATGTAAACAAGTTATAAAACGCTCGTAAAAAGGCCAACGCGAAAGCGAAACTATGGCCACATAAAAAGGCTATAAAATCTGTAGCTTCTGCTACCGTTCTGTATAAAAAAAAGGAACAAAATGTGGTTAAGCTGGAAAAAAATAATCAGGGACTTTTAAATACCCTTTATTTTATTTCTTTTAGTTTGGATTAATTAAACCTCTATTATTGTATTTAGATTTTATTATTTAAATATTTTTATGTGTAAATGCTTTTAATTTTTTTTAAATATATTATTTGTAATCCAAGTTTAAGGTTTATAGGCAATTATCATAAACGAATAATATTAAAGGTACTAAACGAACTAATATAATAATAAAGTAGTATAAAATATATTATAAAAATAAATTAGTATACATAATAATAATTCAAAGAGTAAAATAATAAATATTTCTTTCAGTTAATATTCAATTATTATTACCCCGTCGTAAGGGTATACAAAACAACAAAGCGACTATAACAACAGGATCGTTTTTTACGTCATTTGCGAAATGCTAAAATCGTAAACCGACAAAAGTGCGGGGTGCGACCTCAAAAGAGGGGTCAAATGCCAAGGGACAAGGGGAAGGCTGCCTGTCAAAGGTGTCCCCGAATCGATGTGGAAGCCACCCCACAACTCTCATTATCGCAAAATCAAAATGCGTTTGTCAATGAATTAGAATCGCTTCGATGGCCTTCCTGCTCGTAAAATATTTCTACCATTGTTACAGCCTTTTTTGACAGCTTTTTTACTACTGCCAGCTACGCAATTTCTATTATTATTTTATTCAGAAAAAATAGAACTTCCTTGTATTACTGGTTTCTTAATAAATATTATCTTATAAGACATAAAAATTTAACTAAAACGTTTTAGCTTCTAAATTGCGCCCAAGCAATGACTACACATTTGTGTTTGCTACTAATTTCTACTACTTTTTACTTTTTAGCACGGCCACATTGTGCCTGAAATCAACCCCAAAATTATGCCAAGCAATCGCCCTACCCTTCCACTCGCAGAGCGCTGCCTTCAAAGTGCGCATTTGACACGAGCTGGCATGAGGCAGCGTGGCCGAGCGGTCTAAGGCGCTGGTTTTAGGCACCAGTCCGAAAGGGCGTGGGTTCGAATCCCACCGCTGTCAAGTTTGTTTTTTTTGTATTCTTTCTTCCTTAATTTTATTAATAAATATATTGTTAATTAATTTTATATTGCTTGAATTTGTTGTAATTAATTAAATTAAGCTTTAATTAACATAAAAAATGATCATGATAATTCTGAGATTTTGTTGAATTCAGAAATTGTTTATTATATTTTTTGTTTTCATTTAGATACATTTAAGACAATATTATAACTCCAAGATTTCTTAAGTTTTTGTTCTTGACAAAAAATATATATTAATACACGTAGTACATATAATTGATACATTTCGTAGAGATTTTTATGGTGGAGTTAAGTGGAGAGATTATAGAATTTGTTTAACAAACCCGTAGGCTAATTTTCAAGGTTTATTTTGTTATACTTATTAAAATTAATTTTCTTTACACATTACAAATCCCTGATTTTTATTGAGGTCATAGTTGCTTAAATATATTATTTGTTTTCCTTTAGTTTAGCTATTAATATATTAGTATAAATTCCTTATTATTAGGTGATAATTCAAATTGAGTAATAATCTTAAAGTTAGACCCACATTTATTAGATTATTTGTTTTATTTGTTTATATTAAGCAGATGCTTATAACTCAGAAGTTAACTTTTTTCCACATAAAAATATAAAACAAGTATTGGCAGTTAGACAAATTACACAAGTCTGAAGTTATTATAATTTATTACTGCGATTTTGAATAATATATTATGGCATTGTTTTGAGAGACCGTTGACTAAAGCTCTTATTTTTAAAGACAGCCATTAGAAACACATGTCATTAAGTAGTGTTGTCTTAGAATATTTATTTATTTTATTGTTCTTTAAATGTGCAGTCTATTACATTATGTTAAGAAAAAAGGTTCAATATTTATTAGCTCCCAAAACTCAAGCAAAGCTTGTAATCGTTAGCAATGATTAGCTGCTGTGTTCTTAGTCGGAAAAATGTTACTCACATAGAAGTGCGGTAACTACACACACACATACTTATTATTAGCCCAAAAATAGAATCGTTCAGATTTTAGAATATTATTATTTTTGTTGTCGCAGTCGTTAGGAACCTTCTGTCTCGTGGGCGCCAGGCGGCAGCGTGGCCGAGCGGTCTAAGGCGCTGGTTTTAGGCACCAGTCCGAAAGGGCGTGGGTTCGAATCCCACCGCTGTCACAGGGTGTGATTACCTATTCTTATTTTTTCTATTTTCTCATTTAGCAGCAGGATGCTGCCTACTCTACCCCTTCTTTCTTTTTGTATAGCATATTCCACGCCTAATTGGACATTGCGGAATGGGATAAAAGCCGCGACTCCGCGACCCGGGGTCTATTTTCCATTTTTCCCCCGGATACAAAGACCCCGTTTATCTGGCGCTGACATTTTCCGCGTGCTGCCTTTCAACTTTAACCATTTACCCCTTTTGCGGTAACATGTTGATCCCTCGAAATGCCAGGAAATTAAAGGGTTCGCCCTGCCAGCCAGACTTTAGAATCAAATGGATAAAAGTATCAAATGTCCCGTGGTTATTTCCGGAGGCGTCCACTGACTCTTAAATACCGCAAAGATGGTAGCTGCTAGATATGTATGTTATATCGCAATAAACAAAAACCAAGCTCATTTACAAGCTATGGAAATTTTTTTTCCAGAACGCATTAGGAACTGGTTTACATAGATGACACCCAACCGAACTGAACTGAGCCTCGTTAGCCGGTAAATCACATGACGGCGGCGTCCCGGGGAATGACAGAGTTCGTTCAGCCACTCGATTTTCGCATTGTATATATAATATATAACTTTATAAAGTTATAACATATCTCATTTGCGTGTGCACAGGATTCTTGCAGATGATGATGCATCACAAAATGTGGGCAAACCCCTATTGGGGCTCAGTGATGCAAGTGCCTGGTAAGTGGTACTACCCTTGGATTAGTGTATTCGTGTCGATTTAGAACATGCCATGCATGCCAGTTCGATGAGTAACATCCGAATTAACCTAGTTCCGAGTTGAGAAATAGGGCGGATATTGGAAATCGATTATAAACTTACTAATTGAGTTGAAATTAAGATTAAATAAGATATAATTTAGATTTTTCTTATGATAAATTTTAAAGAATTAAAGCTTCAACAACCTTTGAACCATCTTGTAGAAGATCATAGTGATATATATCATTTTTATCTTAAAAAACATCTAGCTTGACTCACTCATATCCATGCGATCTTTGATCGAATTCCGTTTCAAAGTTGTCAAAAATATGACGACTTCTGGAATTCCTAACCAACGTCATTGAAGATCTTGGTTCCCTCTGAGGTTATTGCACCCTTTAATAGATATTTTATATGTTTTCTATAGCATAATTTTTGGTTAGAAAAGCCTTCGGTGTCACCCAGTGACACGCATCTTTCAGATACGATGCTCTAGTGATCCACCGGTAAACACTCTAACCGCAAAGTGGAGAACAGTGGCGCTTCGTTGATAAACCCGATCGCGAGCTCGGTTCTCGAGAACCGAGAGAGAAGTCCCAAGCTGCTCGGCTATAAAAAGCTCGGCTCAACTCCAGGTATCGCACAGTCCGCTGCAAACCATTGAACTCGCGAGTAAATAAATAAATATAAATACAAATACTTAATACTTAATACTTAATAAGAAAACGATTAGATATCTGCAAAAAAATGAAAGTGTTCGCGGCGGTTTTTCTTGGCATTCTTTGCATTGCCCACGAGGCCAGAGCCCAGTGTGAGTGTTGGTTTTACAAAAAAATCCCGAAAATTGCGGGAAATTGCCCAAGTGTGAGGGTGTCAAGTGCCTGGTTCTAATTGGAGCCGGTTGGACCAGTTGGAATACCGGGGGAACACTGCACGCGCCAAGCTCCAAGTGGGCAGTGCCCAGTGGTCAGGAGATTTGTGGTCAACATGAGTGACTGCACTTGAAAGTTAAGAAGGAAAAAAACCCCAGAGTGTTGGAAAATTGCAGTGATTATTAAAAGATACTTTCTAAAAATCAGGAAATTGCTAACTGAAGTTACTTATAATTTAATAATAAATTTAAATATAATACAAAAAAGGCTTTACAATTGAATTAAATTTATTTAAAGCCAGTTTTAATTAAAAACAAAGCTAACTTAAATACTTATTAACTTTTTGCTGAGTGTTTCATGATCAATCTTTAAGAAATAAGACACCTGGCTCTGCTTAACCGCAAGAATGTCAGAACACAGGAGGCGCGTGCATTTCGGGGCATCCCCTGGAGAACCAGATTTTTAGCTTGTACCATCTTGATATCTATTTTTATTTTTATATATATTTCTCTGCAGATTCGCGTTGCTTGAATCCCAACCAGCGTAGTGGCTTCTGTGTGCACATCAAGCAGTGCCAGACCCTGTACTCTGTGCTGCAGCAGGAGCGATTGACCGATGCGGAGAAGCAGTTCATCAAGAACTCGGCCTGTGGCATGGGCTCGGACAGACAGCCTTTTGTGTGCTGCACTCAGGATAGGGGTTATACCAGAAGGACACAGAGATTGACACCATCATTTCCGGACTACGATGGTTTTGGTGGCGACTGGGAGGAGGAGCGTCCCACCAGGTTCACCTTTCCCAATCAACAAGTCAGTCGACCCTGGAGCTTTGGCCAGCAGCCGGCCACCGACAGGAACTCCATTCAGACTTCAACTTTCAATGGAGCCGATGGCTCTGGACTGCTGCCCCAGCCCCCCAATTGCGGGGGCGTGGCTATTAAGAACCGGATCTATGATGGCGAGGACACTGACCTTAATGAGTTCCCTTGGATGGTTCTGCTGGAGTATCGTCGTCGCAGTGGCAATGGTCTGTCTACGAGCTGTTCAGGATCGTTGATCAATCAGCGTTATGTCCTGACAGCGGCTCACTGTCTGACCGGAAGGATTGAGCGGGAAGTAGGAACACTGTAAGTAAACAACAAATATTGATTTATTATGAGGGTCAAGAAAAGTCTATATGAAGGAAAAAGAATTAAACGAACTTAGAGAAATTCAAGATAAAATTTCGAGATTAAAATGGCATAGGGAAAATTTTTTAAGAGAAACAATTGATTAATCAATATATATTCGATCTTTGTCTGATTTTGCCCAGCTTTTATTGGTGAGATAATAATTGAGAATCAAAAATTGGTAAATTTATATTTTCATTTAAAAGATCTCTCAGATTATAAGATTTCTAATTAACTGCAACATTTCTTTAAGTCCAAAAGGGGGTTTCCTGCTTTGCATATATAAAACTCCAACCACAGAGTTCCCTAAGCTCATAAAAGGGGATTTTTCCTGGTGCCAGCCTTGGTGCCAGACTTCTTTGACATGTCCCAAAGATTCTGACACTTTAAGTGGGGAATTTTACTGCATAACTCTTGTATTAACATCAACATCAAGAATTTATTTCCTATATATTCAAACCCAAAGATGTCAACATTATTAATGATTTGTTGATGTTTGTGACTATAGCATTAGGGGGAATTTTTACAACCGATCTACCATATCGATTCATGAATGGGCGTTAGTTCAGTAGCCCGATGTTATGGGTGAATCAAGTTTTAATATTACGTTCCAATCGTGACTACTCTCCAATCCAGTTTCGCTTCAACGGCGAAAGTGGCTTATTCACGCTTTTGAGTATTTGTCCGATAATTCCACGAACCAGGCTGCCTTCTCTGGTTAAATCAGTTAACGAGGCCAAAGGGATCCCCAAGCTGAGTTAGACGCTTGTTTCAAGAATATTCATTAGAGACGGCTACAAAACCAGATTCGAGGTGTTTTGCCGCTTGTTAGCGTCGCTCCGATGATTCACTATATATCTCTCTCCATGGGTTCTCGATTTCGGCGTTGGCCAAGCACCAATTAGCAGGCTAATTCCAGTGTTTAATTGTCGGCGTTTAAATGCTCATTCATTGAATTTTTGCCCCGCTTCGTTTAAGCGTGGTATTTGGAGTACAAGGGTATGTTGTTTTCAGGGAAGGGTATGCAACTGGTGTGGGTTTAATATCCAGATTTATTATGATTTATTTAATATATTTTACATTTTATCATTTAAAAATAATTTAACTGCTAATGACTTTGAAATTGATGAATAATTTATGGATACATTCGATTTATTATTTATAAAGTTCTAGATAATTTATCGATGTTAATACAATGTTTGCCTTTGATCAAATATTTTTGAGACAATTGACAAGTTTACTCAAATCAATATATTTTATAGTTTATTATCTATTCGATTCTTACATAAAGAAAAAGTTTTTAGCAATTTTACCAATAATTTATTGATTGATTTCGATAGAAGTTTTTCAAGATATTTGTCCGATATTTTAAAAATTTTTTGCTAGAATGATTTTATTTTATTAATTATTTACTTTTCGATTTCTTTTTCCAAGAAGAAATTGATATAAAATATTTTTTAGATTATTATTATTAAATACCGATTACAGACAATTTCCTTTTTCAATAAGAAATAGAGGACAAATATTTTCTAGGTAATTTATTACCGACTACCGATGATTTATAGCAAAAATCGATATATTTTAAGACCTAATTTTTATATATTTATTTACATAGAAACACGCTAATTCAAATTTAATATTTCTCACTTTAGATAATAGGTATTTCATTGTCGTAACATCTAATTTTAATCGTTTTTTTTCCCTTTTTTTTCAGTGCCTCTGTGAGACTGGGTGAGCATGACACACGTACCGCCGTAGACTGTCCCGCCGGCGGTGGCGCTTGCTCCCCGGAGGCCCAGCGTCTGGGCTTCGAGGAGATCCGGGTTCATGAAAGATATACGGAGAATGCGAAGAACCAACTGCATGACATTGGTCTTATTCGCTTGGAGCGGAATGTGCGATACACGGACAACATACGCCCTATTTGCCTGCCCTCGGCTGTGGGTCCGGAAATGCGTCAGCCCGGTCAGTCCTTCACGGTTGCAGGATGGGGTCGCACCCTCAAGATGGCCCGCAGTCCCATCAAGCAGAAAGTGGAGGTCAACTATGTGGAGCCGGCAAAGTGTCGCCAGCGATTCTCGCAGATCAGAATCGCCGTTGAGTCCACACAACTCTGTGCCGGCGGTCAGTTTGGTCAGGATAGCTGTGACGGTGACTCTGGTGGGCCGTTGATGCGATTCCGCGGGGACTCCTGGGTCCTGGAGGGCATCGTATCCTTTGGCTACAAGTGCGGCCTGAAGGATTGGCCCGGAGTCTACACGAACGTTGCTGCCTACGATATTTGGATCAAGCAGACTGTGAGGGCTTAGGGAATGATATATGTTTTTCCGGAATTTCAAAGCTCAAAATGTGATTTTTATTGTAACACTTTAGTTAGGCTTTTAGCTAAGTTAGTGTAGATTATAATATTATTAAAATAAATATTTCCAATAAAGTACTTTAATAAAATGAGAGTATTTTTTTATTATTTATTTTTACAAAACAGGGCTATGAATATGGATTATTTAATCTGTAGATAAAAATAAATACATCAGAAGCTAGCATTATAAGGTTGTATGAAAAGAGAACAAAAAAATAACACAAATATGGTTCCAAAAATTCAGTTAAAAATCTGTAAAATTCCCTTAAAATACATTAAAGCCAGAAATAGGTCAGCCCGAACTTAAGACAAGTAAAGTGAAAATTGCATTCGAGATAATTGAGAACATTTGAGTATATAAAGTATAAACAAAACATAAAGCAGATGTTGAATAAGAGAAAAAAAATCACGAAGTATTCATCAATACATTTCATAAGTCAAGAATTAAATCTACTCCCTCAGACAATATTTCACAAGATTTTTAAATACGATAACTTAAATCAGGTTTCCAGTTTGAATTTTGGCCCCTGGCAACCGTTTGTTTTCAATCCAACCCACTAAAGTGATTGACCTGGTGTTGGTCTGAAAAACCTTTGGATTTCCCAGCAGAAACCGAGTGCGACACCTCGAACAATCTCGCCAGCCAATGACATTGCCACCGCGCTTTAATTGGCGGCTTTTTATGGCCGCAGAAACCACAAGAAAACTTCCGGTATTGGCAGGTGCCTTTTGTTGTTCCGTGGACTTTGGTCAAAACTTAAGATATGGTTGAGCTTTTTTTTCTGGTTTTACTCCGCCTAAAAGTCTAGTACGAGAATGTCATAAAATATGCTTGTCATTTGATAGATTATTATATAATTAAAAATTTATGCTGCTTGAAAAATTTTCCTTTTTAAATTAATATTCTGAATTCCAGGAGTTTAACGAGCAGATAACATTTCCAAATGTAAATTTTAATAATTTCTATCTAGAAATAGTAACGGGAATGAAGTAAAATATAAGTAATGGATTCTGAAACAGGAGAAATATTTGCTTAAAATTTAAAAAGAAATAAAACCGTTTAATTTTATTATGCTTAAATAAGTAAATGAGAAAGAGTACGCCGTAGAGAAGGTATTTCCACAGGATAATTTCTCTTTAAATAAAATTGTGACCCGAATGGAAAAAAAATTATACTAAACCAAGTTCAAAGAAGAAGGGAATTTTAACAAACAAGGCCAAGGAGGATGTAAAAAAACAAGGTAATAAGGATCATTAGCACTGTATGTGGGCACATTCTTTGTTCTTTCTCTCATATTACATTATTTATTTAAATTGAAAAAAAAATATTAAAAAGTATAAATAGAAACTGGATATTTTCTAAATAATTAAAATCAAACTTCATACCCAAATGGAGAAAATAATAAACAAAATTCCATGAAGTGGCTGAAGATGAAAAAACACCAAAAACAGAGGACAATAATTACATATTGTAAAAACGTTTTTTGTTTAAAAATTTAAAATCGAAAACACTAAAGTCGGTGGTAAACAGCTGTGACCACACTACAAATTAATAAATAAGAAATAGAAATAGAAAATAAATAGAGAACAAAATTATGTCGTCAGAAAATAAAGGCAGATTTTAAGAAAAAATGATGTTTCCACATCGAAGGCAGCTCGCCGAATGAGAAATAAATATTTTAAGAACATAACCTAGACCTTTCATAACATCGATTATTGTATTTTAGAGTGTATTTTTTCAATATCGATACTCAGGGCAATATCGATATAACAGTAATAACTTTAATGATATATTTGAGATGCATACTTTAAAATATATTAAAAATATGACGATAAACTTATATACTTAAAAGAACTAAGAGGAAGACAATAAAAAAATTTTGATTAGCATAATAATCTAAATAAAAATCGCCATAACGTCAAGTTTTAAATATTGAATCTATCTGTTTTAAACCTGCAAATATAGCAAAGCTATGGAAGTGTTGGGTTTTTATCAAGCTGCAAAAGTATACAATTTTCGACTTTAAAAATTAAGCTTATTAAGTAATCTATCTTAATATCTTTTAGGTAATCTATCTATATCTTACCGCCCTTAAAGGTTGATAGGATTGTACAATGCAATATTATTAATCTAAAAAGATTTGGGCATTATTTACAATACACAAATTACATAGCCTAATATTTATTTCAATATTTCAAGACATCAAAATTAATCACAGTGTCTTGACGACCAGCTGTATTTTCAGAGTCCGGCCTGAAAGTGGGCAATGCTTTTGGCCCAAAGCCGGCTCAGCGTCACTCTCTCACCATCAACGAAAGTGAAACCAGCTGGCCAGCTGAGCTACCTCGATTATGCAATATATTATAACCGGACCGTCCGGCCGATCGATCGACCTGCCGACTGCACTTTTGGACTCGTTTCATTGTCGGCCTGAAGCTCTGAAATGGGGCGGGGGCGGTGTCACCTGTTGACACCTGAGCGTTGCTTCGGAGCCGGCTCTTCGGCTCATCGGCTCTTCCGACCTATCCGATCTTTTCGGGGCCTTCGGCTTCGAGTTCGGCTATTTTGTATTTATGTTTTTAATTTTATTTTTCTTTTTTTTGGCACTCTGCTCACACGAACTGAGTTGCCATTCAGTTTCGGTTCGTACGCCTTAGCCGCCGCTTCAACTCGTGGATACTGTTTCTGCAGATTGTATCTATATCTTATATATATACATATATCAATGCAGTTTAGTTGGGTTCTTCAATTATGGATTTTCTTAAGCTACTGTTTCTTGGCTTTGGCTGAGTTTGGTTTGAGGGACATGGATTACCAGCAGTGTGATATTCCCAATGAATCGAAGAGAGGCATCTGCCTGGAGGTCAGCAAGTGTGCGGCATATCTTCAGGTGCGAAATGCCACCAACTTGCCGGCGGAGAAGGTGAACTTCCTCAAGAAGGTCCAGTGTGATGTTGAGCAGAGGATGGGTGATAGTGAAACTGCCTACGAGTCTCTAGTGTGTTGTCCAGCTAATGGCCAGGATTATCTATTTCCTGTGATACAATTCTCCAAATTCGAGTATCGTCGATTTCTGGATGTGACTTCTCGTTTTAAGCGTAAAAAGTTGAAGCGTCGCATTCAGACTGTGGAGCCCAGTTCTGGCTTTAATCTGCTCAACGAGTGTGGCAAGCAGGTGACCAATCGGATTTACGGAGGCGAAATTGCCGAGCTGGATGAGTATCCTTGGCTGGCACTGCTCGTTTACAATTCAAGTGAGTGCAAGAAGAAGCTTTCTTAAATGAAGAAATTAATTTATTAATTAATATTAAATAAACAGATGACTATGGCTGCAGTGGCGCCCTGATTGATGATCGTCATATCCTCACAGCCGCCCATTGTGTTCAAGGCGAAGGAGTACGTGAGCGGCGGGGACTGTAAGTATTTCAAAAAATATAATTCTAAAAGATATTGAATTAAAATTTCTTATTTCCCTGTAGAAAACATGTTCGTTTGGGTGAATTTAATGTTAAAACCGAACCAGATTGCATTGAGGAACCAAATTACTTGAGCTGTGCCGATGCCGCCTTGGACATTGGCTTTGAAACCATCCATGTGCATCCGGAGTACAAGGAGTTCTCCAACTATAAATACAATGATATAGCCATTATCCGTCTGAAACATCCTGTATCCTTTACGCATTTCGTAATGCCTATATGTCTGCCCAATAAAACAGAGCCTCTGATCTTAGCCGAGGGTCAGATGTTCTCCGTTTCCGGTTGGGGAAGAACGGATTTGTGTGAGTATTAAATTCATTGAAATAATGCGTAGAAAAATATTAAGACCTACTTCATGCCTAAAGTCTTGTCTAGCTTATAATGTTCTTCTATTTGTTTTGATTTTAAAAGAACAATGACAGCTTGATTGAGTAAGGAACTTAGAGAACAATTAAGAAAAATAACTTAGGGGTAATAGTGTTTACCACTTTTTAAGTTCCCATAAAACAAAAATTGGTTTTCCCACTCTGAGACTTGTTTTGTTATCATTAAAATCATTTCGTGGTCTTGTTTAAATACAAAAACTTTGAATACAAAGAAAATAAATACGTCAAACTTTTAAAGTTTGTCAAAGATACACAAGACAAATTCCTAGACATTGATATAATGTTTCTGGATTAAGTTCAAGGAAGTTGATTTTAAGAATATGTATCCTTAAATCCCGTTTTAATTTAAACCTTATTTTCCTATATTTTCAGTCAACAAATACTTCATCAACATCCACAGTCCCATCAAGCTGAAGCTGCGCATTCCATACGTTTCCAACGAGAACTGCACCAAGATTCTGGAGGCCTTTGGAGTGCGTTTGGGGCCAAAGCAGATCTGTGCCGGCGGGGAGTTTGCCAAGGATACGTGTGCTGGGGATTCCGGAGGTCCTTTGATGTACTTTGACCGCCTGCACTCACGATGGGTGGCCCACGGCGTGGTCAGCTATGGATTCACGCAGTGCGGAATGGCCGGAAAGCCGGCGGTGTATACAAACGTGGCGGAGTACACGGACTGGATCGAGGGCGTTGTCCAGATGGAGAAGGCAAAAAGCCAACAGACGCAATCCCAGCAGAAAGAACAGCAGAAAAAGCAGCTGTCTTGACGTCAGATTTTCTATATTTCAACTTTTTGGGGGGGAAGAACAATCGGCGCCTAATTAAAATGGGCGGGGCAGCTGTTCTGATCCGATATTCAGATCTATTTGCATCCCGTCCATATTTGTACATATTTTGCTAATTACCTAACAGCCATCAACTATTTGGTTAAGCGTGTGAGTGAGTGAGTGTGCGGAGTGAGTGCAGAATGCGAGTGATACCCGTGTGTGCCAGAGTGTGTGTGTTCGGGGGCGAGTGTGTGCGCAGCTAACAAAAGTCTGAAAAACATGTTTCTATTTAAATAAACTACTGAATTATTTACACGCTCCGTGGAGTTTTCATTAGCGAGGCGGCGGGAAAACAAGGAAAAACTGCAGTTGAGTCACTTTAATTATGGATTTTTCATGGGTGAATATTATTTTTCAGGGAACTAGTAATCGATTAGTAATTTTTAAAGGGTTTTG
Organism: Drosophila punjabiensis; assembly: GCA_008042585.1. NCBI lineage: Eukaryota > Metazoa > Arthropoda > Insecta > Diptera > Drosophilidae > Drosophila > Drosophila punjabiensis. The sequence continues at coordinate 18,359 of VNJR01006095.1, read as the reverse complement.
TAAATTGATTAGGCTTAAATTAGTTTAAAGGAAAGGCATAGATACGTATAGTAAGTATATTTTGTTATTTATGTAAATATTTAATATATAAAATTAACAATTTGAACTCAATTTATCACATTTTTCTGCTTGCAAAGTTTAATTCTATTTAAATACTTTAACCTCTTAGGAATCAACACAAAAATGTTATGGTTTTATTAAAGTTTGTTTTTTATTTCTTATATGCTAATTGTCATGTAGATATTGAGCCATATTTTCAACCATATTTCTATGCATTTACCTATTTAAAATTTGTTTAAATTACAAAAAATGCAATAAATACGTATGTTTTCTGGAATACATTTTTTGAAATTATTTCCATTTAATTTATAAAACTTTCTATTCTTGGGTTATGCTCTTAGTATCTTTAACTTTCGATTAAGGTATGTATTAAAGTATACTATTTACATTTTATTTTATAAAATAAAAAATGCTTAAAATGTTTAAAAATATAAAATATTAAGGTTAAAACTTCAAACACATGTTAAATATATTTTTAGCTGTATTAGTTTATAATCCACACCAATATTGGTCGCTTCAACTCTTATAGATCTTTAAGCTCTCTATCGACACACAGACACGGCTAAATCGACTCGCCTGGTGCGGCTGATGCAAAATTTAAATACTACATGATGCCTTAATTTTCCTGTTTACTGTTGAAATCTAACTATAAAACCCTTCTCAAGTATGCGAACCAATTATATTTTAAATATATTTTCTTTTTTTATAACAAATACAACAGAAAATTCCCACTTATTTTTTCTTCGAGTGCACCCATTGAGACTTTATCGATCGATCGGCTTAGTGATGATGACCATCAGCTGTTCGCTGGCCGCCAGTCGTCTCCGCCAGCTGGTCAAACCCGCTGGTGCAGTCCGCTCGGCGGTCAGGTTGATGTCGTCATTGATTGCCACACTTTGCTTTCACCCGCCATTCGCGTGCACTCGAAAACGTGGCCGAAAATAAAAAAAATGGTCAAGTGATGCAATGGCTGCCAAAAGCCAGTTGACACAATAAAAAAAAAAAATAAAAATAAAACACGAACCCAAAACGAATCCAAATCGGATGCCAAAATCGATGCCAGGCCATTCATCAGGCCTCCTCCAAATAATCCAAAAAAATCCAAAAATCGAAAGAATACGAAAAATACGAAAATCCGAAAATAGCCAGCTCCCAATCCGAGCCATTTGTATGCGATGCGCAGGTGTTGTGTCCGATCGCCAGTGGGCCACTGGCCAAAATTGGCCAAAAGCGAGTGGAAAACGGTTAAGAGCGCAACTTGCGGCTCATCGTCGCCCATCGTGCGTCATGCAGTGAAAGTGAACTTGACTCTCTGACTCTGAGTCTGGCTTTGATTTAATGCCCGCCGTGATTACTATATGATATATGATATATGCGTGCATTAATATTCATGATGTTTATCAGCTGGCGAAGCTCGAAAAAAGACGCCAGATCCAAGACTCAGCGGCGCCAGAGTAGTCAGAGATATATTTATATATATATATATATATATGCTTGTGCAGCTCATTATCGGGCTTTTGGCGATTTTTGCTTAACCTTGAACCACATATACACATAGATATGGAAATTGGCAAACATGAATGACATTGAAAGGCAGACGGAGAGTTACTTTGGGATCAGTTATATGGTCAGTAGATCTTTGATAACCGGTTTTTTTTACCACGAAAACCCTCTCAATGAAGTCAAGCGGGAGATTTTTAAATGATGGGTGGGTTTAGGAGTAGATATAGTAAAGTTAAAAAATTATACGGAATACTATATTGCAGATTAAGACTTGATTTCCTAAAGATATATAATTAAGTATACCTTAAGCAAATTAGTTTCATAAATATAGTAAGTGGCCACATATAATAAATTAAGTAATTAAAATAATAACTAAAAAGCTTTTTATAAAGATATCGAGCAAAAGAATTAAATGATATTTATAGAAAAATTTTTATTTAATAATACGTTCTGAGATATAAGCCGAGCTTATTATTAGTTAAAGAATGGCTCTCTTTTTTTAAAATAGTTTATGTTTATTTAATAAGAGGTTTTAATATTTAATACAAATTTTAAGTGGTTTTTTGACTCATTTTTACATGAAATATTTTAATAAAAATTATATATTTTATAATTTATAATTATAGTTTATGTATGAAAATAAAGTTTATATCGTACAAAGTTTGCACTACAAACCCTAGCATAGATTATATTTATTAGCTAACATAATCATTAATGCCATCATAAGAATAATAATAAAAATCTCTATTATTCTGTTTCTTAATATAAGGACTTTCTTATTCATATATATATGTATAAATTTTATTTATGAATCTCGGCTACTATTAATTTTCTTGTTTTGTTTGCAATATCTAATTAATTCTGATATTGGGCATCCGTCATTCTCCGTCTGAACAATTACAGAAAAGTGGAAAACAATTTTAAAAGAGAGGGTTAAACAAACATAAAAAAATATAGTCCCATTAATTTATAAGATGGGTATTTAACAACCTTATTAAATAACCTAAAAGAGAGCTTCACATCTGCTGTCCCTGCAATTCAAGTGTCAATCAAAACATCGGCCAACTGGCGACCGCAGAGGCATTGCATTTATTTTCTATATTTTGTTTATGTGCGGAGTAAGTAATTCGGTTATGACCACGCCCACCTGGCAATTATAAAGTCAATTTGAGCTACTTTCCAGGGGCCAAAGTACAAAAGGGGAAAAGTCCTCTAATCAATTTACAGGCAACCCCCCCGAACTCGAGGACGAGTTTTCAGTTAAGAGTTTGCCTTTGCGTTTGCCTTTGAGTTTGAGTTTGATAATTGCATTGTGCGCTGGGCTTTGTGAAAAGTTTGTTTTTTTACAAATTGAAAAATTAGAAGGCAGGAAACCAGGAAATTAGCCATATGGCCAAGAGAGAGCCACCGAGCGAGCGAAGGGTTTCCAGGTGGGTTTCCCTCAAACTTTTGTTTTCCGCCGCCTTGTTCTTTCCCTTTATGACACTGGCAATTGCATTTCCATTTCGCAGCTGAGACGAGACCCTCAACTATAAAACTTTATCGACTTGTTAACTGAGCGACGGACGTATCAATAAATGCCAACGTTCGACACAGACGTTGACATGCCATTAAACGCGTCCTCAGGACACATATCCTGGCTCCTTTTGCCATTTTTGCCAAAGCAGGAGGGCAGCTTGACAGAGGGTTGAGCCGTGGAACATTTGGGCGAAATTGTTGTATAAACTCAATGAAATTAAAATGCGAAAAAAAGAGGAGGGAATTGCGAGTGAATACAAAAATAAATGTGAAATAAAAATGGCAAAGTATCCGGATCGCTTTCATTAGTTAATGGATTCAACGAAATTACGCAAATGTCAGAGAGGCGGCTTTACTTATTCTTATCACTCGAATGGCAATACGTAGCAGAAAAATGCGCGATGAGACTAGCGGAAGAAGTATCGCTATCTGAACTGCAGTCTCGGAATATGCGTTCTTTGCGAGCTTCAGGCAGAGCAACTACTCTCGAGCTATCAATACCGATGTGCAGCTCGAGGGAATCGGTCAGAATGAAAAGTTACTCCCACTATTTATTGCTTTTTATAATCAGCGGATGCATTTGTTTACTCAATGGAGCGGAAGCGGAGACTACAAAGGTGAGTTTCCAAGAAAAAAGACCGAAAATTGCCATACCAAGTTTTGATTCTTAACATATATGAAAATACAGAAGATTCCCCTTCCTGTAATATAACTATTATATTTACTAAATACTCTTTTTGGACTTTATTAACATATCAAATTTATAACGAAATGTATAATAAAAACTACTATATAAAAACCTTTATCTACTATTAAGAGAACCCTCGACAACAGAAGACAAAACCCAAATCATACACCACTTCAAAGAACATTTGCTTGCAAAAACTCGGAATCTATAGAAAATCATTCTGCGAATATAGATAGTTCATCTGCTACAGAAATTCCAAATATTCCAAATATTTTATTTGAGGTAAATGCTTATTTATTATTTTTAAGAAAATAATCTATAATTTTCGTTTCATTTCACCCTGAAGGATTATAATTCCACAAGAAGCCGTTTGTATAGGTCAGGATTCAGTGGAGCCCATAAAAGAAATCACTTGGGACAGACTGTAAGACGTAAATGGCGAAGAAATCGTAAAAATAACAAGAAACTATATTGATGGATTTTTCAAGTTCCTAAAATATGAATAAATTTAAGTGAAATATATTCTGGATCATATAAAGTCATTTTACAGTTAAGTGTATATTGTCATAAAATAATTCCTGTAAAACAATACAAAATAAATTCAAGTGTAAAATAATGTATAAATTGCAATATAATATTAATTTACTATATTAAATGGTGTTAAATAAGTAGTAAAACTGTCTTAAAAAGATGTGTTTGTATTGTGGAGAGTGGTTTTCTTAACAGGAACTATTTACATAGAGATGAACCTATTATCTTGAGTTGAAAAAGATACATATTACCCTTTGCTTTTTGTTTTATTTTTAACAGAATGTAATCAAAAGTAAAGTATATAGAATGTTCTTAAAATACAAGGTATTTTTTGTGTTTGTTTTATTGCTAATATAAAAATAACTGCAAGACGAACAAGAATAATCCTCTAAAAACTATAAAAAAAAATTCTACTTTTTAAAATTTAAATAACAGAAAATATTTTTATTTTTACTTACATATAAAAACTACATCAACATCCCCATAAGTATGCAAAAAAATATATCTTAAAAAAATTAAATATATAAGAGACGCGACTGTACTAAGATCCAGTAACAATAGAGTCATTTCCCGCACGTGGCCACTAAATTAAACATAAATAATAAACTGAGGCCAGAACTCAAGATCCTTCACATGCCAGCCCCTATAATCGTTCCATAATGGGAAAACTGTCGCGATAATAATCATCAACATCGTACCTTCTTCCAGAGCAATAATCGCGCACGTGAGGCGAGCCTCATAATGACTTTCGTTTTATGCGAAAATTATTTTTCGGAAATTTGCATAGAGTCATGGGGCATAACATAAGCAACCCCCGAGAAAATCGCGCACTTCAATACGCGTGCTCAATATTTATTAAAAATTAGCAACAAGCTGTTGAAAAATCACAGAACAACAAATAAAAAATTATTGCAAAATCAAGCAGGCGTCCTGCTGTCGGTGATTTCCTTCCGTTTTTATAATTTTTTGATAGAAATTTGGGGAAGGAGATGGTAATGAATTGGGGAGGATGGGAGACAGGATACTGGGCTTGAAATTAGTATTTTTTTTGAGAAAATTGATTATGAGGTAAGCAAAAATTTAACTAGACTAAAAGAGACTATAGTTTTTTATTAAGACAATGGAAATAAGAAAGAAAATATATAGTTTTTCCTTCTTCTATTTTGACTATGGTATACCTATAAACAAACTGTAGTTATTTATTAATTAATATTACAGGAAATCGGTCAAATTGGAGGAAATAATTAAAAGCAAAATTAAGCTTTATTAAAAGTGAATTTTTTAAACTAAACACAAGCCAAAAAGTTGAATTTTTTACTTAAGCTTCAATGACTCCCATATGGGGCACTGGGTCAGGTTGCGGGTCACAGCCCGGGGGCACCTCAGAGGTCGCTTAACAAAGGAATATTTAATTCCAATTACACAAAACGACGGCACATCTGCATACGCAAAAAACGAGCGTAAAACTTAATTATAAGCATTTTGTAACTTGTTTTTTTCTAATTGAACTTTTCAGCCGCGCAGAGCAAACAAACCACCGCCGCGGGACCTTTGGCAGGACCTTCTTTCGGTGGGTGTGGCTAAGCAAACAGAGCGACATATGTGAGTGTCAGAAGGGATGGGCAGGGGGTGGTGGCCCTAACAAGCCGTTCGTGACTGTACCGAGATGACAAATTCGTGTCAATTTTGGGCTGGGAAATAAATAAATAAGGTGAGCACAGCAGCAGCAATGTCACACATGAGGGTATGGGAAAACACTTGCAGGATTCCCAAGGACTCGAGGGGATATTTTTTTGGTTTTGGCAAAAACTTGAAGTTACTCAACAAGGACAGTTTTTGCACATTAGCACACAGCACTTGAGATAATGCGGTGAAATTGGGAAATACTTGTAGGAAAATAAAAGACGAAGAACCTCTTGAGCCTGTCAGCCAGACACTTTCCCCTCGCAACAGATTTGGAAAGTCAAATACAATTTGATAGCCGAAAAAGACCAGTTAACGAGGAAGGAGAAAGGTCTGCGGATTGGATGGATGGCCTCAGGCGGCAGTTCCAACTTCAGACACAAAACGTTCCAAATTGGACCACATGCAGACGGACCTTCCATCGTCCTTATCCCGACAACCCACCAAACTATGCAAATAACATTAATTGTTTCGCCAAACAAAGCAAATGCAAAACAATAATCATTGCGTGGAGGGGGGTGAAGGGGATATGGAAATGAAAATGGGAAAACGAGGAAATGGAAACGATACAATTTGGACTTTGAATTGATATTGGAAAATTATAATGCCCATAACCCTAACTCCGGGCAGTCTCCGCTAAGCGGAAGCGATTCGTTTAAATTTGATATGGGATATGGGATGTGGGACAGGACAAAAGTACAGTCCTTCTCGTTGGCAGGACCAACCCCATAAGGCAACGTTTCAGGCTCAGGGGTGGGAGACTACGGCGAATACATCAAACACCAACAACCCCGGCGCATTTTTTGGGTTACGAGGTGAAAATCCCCCCCGGTTCCGAGGTCTCTGTCTCAGCCGAAGCCTTCTTTAAGATGCTTTTTGTAGAGCCCTCGCATGCTAAGAATACACTGGAAACTTAGGTTTGTTGAGGTTTGTTTTTAAAATTTTTTAAAGGGAATATTTGTAAGGTTATAAAAAATGGTTTTCTTTAATAATTAATTGTGAATTATGCAAGGGCACAACGTCTGACGTGCATCTATCAAAAAGCAAAATATAGATTACACGTTTTATTAATGGGATTATTTTATTAATTGTTTAAAACAACACTTTAAGACTCTGTAGTTGTGGTGCCCAAAACTCGGACTTGTCAGTCAGAGTATATCTCTGCAAATTCTAGTCCTTATATTTTATTTATTTATATTAAAATATATAAATAACTATAATTATTGTTGTATACTATATCATATATTTATTTTTAATGAAATACAAAATTATTAAATATTTTTAATAAAAACTTCAATATTAAAATCTCTTAATTCAACTCCTCTTTTTCCTGCCGTTTCTTTTTAAGTGCACATTCAAGTTTTCTTTTAATCGCTCCCAGCGAATGCCGAACAATGAGAGGCAACCTCTGCCATTTTCCATTTTCATCTCCAACTCCAACTCCCTTTCCATTTCCATCTTCAGTGACTTTTCCCTCTTCATGGCATTGTTGGTGCCTGGGCCTGTGTGTGTTACAGTCCAGCGATTTGCATATGAATGAACGTAATAAGGCAGGGCAGGCAAATTAAAAGTAAGCAGAAGAGAAGCACCCAACTCCAACTCCAACTCCATCTGCAGCTCAGCCTCCGAATTCGAATCCGTATCCGAATCCGCACACAAGGAGGCACACATGTGGAGTATCAGAAAGTCCTGGGTTTGTTGTAAACTGGTAATGAAACATTCCACGAGTGCGGAATTAATAGGAATGATTTGTCTTTTGTTGTTGCCACAAACGGGGAGAAAGATGCCGCGCGAAGGATTCTCGCCAAATTGCATTCGAATGTTTAATTGAGCGGAAGCAGGAGGTTCCACGCGAGAGACACAAGGAGGGGAGAGAATAGTAACAATAAGGATCTGCTTGATAAGGCAATACATCCGAATCCTTGAAAAGATTCGACAATATGCAATTTAGGGTTTTTGAATGTTTAGGAAAGAGAGTTTTCTTGATTGAGGTGAAAGTAAGGGGAAATGTTGAAGAGAATGTTCTTAATTTTATATCAAAACAAATTCATAGAAGGGAATATGGGAGTAATAATAATTTAGGAATAAATTTGGTAAGCTTGTGAGATTTATTATTTGAATCTATTAGTTTTTGAAGGCAGCTTTATTTATGACTAAAATATAGATATTTTAAGAGCACAATTTATCTAATTTAGTGTATCTAAAGCTCCTTATTTAAAAGGTTTGAGAGTGATTTAACTTTGTGTTAGTAAAGCTTCTTGTTTAAAATGTTTCAAATTGATTTAACTTCCAGGAAAAACTAGCTAAGCTGAAATTAAGATTTCCCCAAAGACTGTCACTCTAGAACACGTCCAATTAAACTAATAATCCTCAAGTTGGCTTAAATTAAGGCTTCCTATTGATGAACCCATCACGCAAAAAAAGGACTCCAAGGTCCTAGTTCCCTAATTGCAAGAGACTGAACTGTTACTAATCAAGTTCCATTTTCCACTCACACCATTCCCTTGATTGACTCCAATTATCGGATAGGTTTTTCCTCATCAGATGCAGGGACCGAATTACTACTTACTATACATATCAATGGCCATGCACGAATGCTAAAGAAGGAAATTACTTAAATCGAAATTACGCCGCATTAGAGAAGGGTCCAAGTCCTGTCACGACATCAACATTGAAATTTAATCAAGTCCGGTTTTTTTCCGACTTTTTTATTATGCTAAAGCGTATGTACAAGCGATCTGACCAAAGGGTCTTTTTCTTGCTCGCTTCCGTCTTGGCGGAAAATCGTTCGGGCAGCAGGGAGGACTTGCACGCATGGAGTTCATTGATTAACGATTTCCAACAAAGGAGAGTTTTCGTCCTTTCCCCCTCGGGGAAATGCAGGACACGCACACACACATAATCAAAAAATTAAAATCTCTTTATGTTTTTATGCGCGCTGATTGAATGGTTCCATTGTTGTTATTGCCGGACAGTTTGATGTGCCATTGATGGACTCGACTAATCGCCATGGCCATTGGTCCTGTCAGAGGTTATCCATATAGCTTTTTCCTAGCTTGTATTGATGTACTTTCTCTTTTATAATTTAGCGAGTTTTTCCTGGCTGCCATCACTCTCTGTTAGTCACCCCTCCGAATCGCCTTCATTTCCGATCCCTGGTCATCGCCAGTCGAGTGTAATGGATACAAGCGATGAGCAGGACCAGCGACCAGGACCCGCCGACCACCAGTGAAACATTATCCTTTTTATGCGGCCAGCCGCGGGGCAGCCAGGGAAAACCAGAGAGAGAGCCGAAGCAAATGGAAATTGTTGCTCTTGTTCTTCCCTTTTGTGTGGCTTCACTTTCACATGTGTGCATGCAGCAAAGTCCCTGGTCGCGTTTTCCCAGGTAGCATTTAATTAAGCCTCAGTGCCGCGAGCTTCCTGCTAATCTCTAATCAGGTTATTAGCAGACTTTCCAGCGCTTCCCTTTGAGGTTCCGTTCCTCTTTGATTCCCTAATTGGGGGTGTGTGTGTGTGTGTGTGTCTAAGGGAATGGGGATTTCACACCTCATATCCTTGAAAAGACAAGAGAAAGGTGGTCTGACTGGTTTGAGGTCTTTTGAAGTGGCCAAAGAAAACGAAAACGGTGGGAAGTTTGGGGTTGTCAACAGTTAAATTTTAAAATTCATTAATTTTAAGGAGTCTAAGGATATAATTTAAAAGAATAGTTTAATCTTTGGATTTTTTATATACATCAAATATGGAAAAATAATAATTTAAAGGCTCTGAAACTTGATTAGTTACTTAAAAACTAAGTAACAAATATCCCCGAAAACTTGTACACTTTTCCCTGTCACGTAGTGATCCTGGTTAACTGTCCTTGAATATAGAAAGTACTTCAGTAAGAGCCTCAAAGTATCACTCAAGGAATCCAATAAGCCGCCCCGGGGCCAAGAGACAATGGCGCGCCAACGACGATGGCAATCATCGGGAATGATGAGGATGATGACTAAGCAATGTCCACCCTCGGGGAAAGTCGTTACCCCCGCCCCCCCAAAGATTTCCCTTTTATTGCAATTTGCGAAAATTTACTGGCAGAGAAAGTGAAAGGAGCGCAGGCAGGACTATGTACGATATTTGATTACTATATGCAAGGGGAAAACTATTCACGAGTCAATAATGATAAACATAAACCCAACAGATTGTGAGTACAGTGGAGTGCTGACATCTGATGCCGCAGGACGACGAGCAAGGACCCCCAGTGGACCAAGGACTAAGGCATTAATTGCCAAAATTAAATTTATTTCCTTCATTAATACATGCTAGCCACCAGGCGAGTATATGTCAAAGTAATCAAGCGCATCCTGTGCCGGATACAGGATACATTTGAATGACAGCCGAGGTTTGACATTTGCAGCATGTCATGTTGCTTATTAAAAGCATAAATAAGTCCAAGTGGATATAGTTGAATGACAGCGAAGAGGGGAAGAAAGTACTAAGGGTAACCACCCCCAAAGTGGCATTTAACCAAAAAGGCTTGACCAGGGAAGCCTTTTGTGTATGTGAAAACCAGGTACTTGCTTCTCGTAAAATTCCAATCAATTTGCCACAAAGAAAATATTCAAGCCTCGACGTCCGTTGTCCGTTTGCAGGACAATTTGAGCCGGACAATGGCCACAAATCACTGTGGAAATCATTGTGGAAATTGTACAAATCTCTCTTACGGAAATGTGCCGACAGATAAACAGTTTTTCCTACGGCTTCCCTTGTCAAAATGTTCCACTTTCCAGCTTGTGTTCGTGTCGTTAATCAATTAACTTTGAGCCAGTTTCCTCCCAGACTGGACAGGCCCCTTCGCTCTCACTCTATATATATACAATACTGAGGCAACTTCCCCTTTTATGGCTGACCACTTCAATATGTCAAACATATCAAGCCCACAAATCAAACGCACAGTTGGACTTAAAGCCAGACAAAAGATGTTGTCCGAGCAAATATTGAAAAGTAAAAAGTTTATATGCTGCCAATATGCGACTCCTTGTGGTCCTTTTATCCTTGATTTATGTCGCAAATTTCTATAATTTATGGCTGCTTATGAAGGGAGAAATAAAGCTGGGAAATAAATTAAATCGAATTGTTGTTACTTGTTAGGAAGAAAATTGAATAAATATTATTTTAAAGAAAATAAAGAAATTCTTAAAAATTTCTACTGCTCTTCATTGAAAGAAAAATTTTGGGAGAAAGTTCACTCATAATATTACAACTTTAAAACGCATTTCTTATTAGTAAATTACTTCAATAAACTTAAAATTTAATATGTAAGAATGTTACATTTTATATTTAGATTGTTTCTATATCGTTACGGTCTCAAATAATACACTCTTAATACCCTCTAAATCCCAGAGCCTTACTACCCTGTTCAAGTGCTTGCTGGTTATGGTTTTGATAGATTTCATTGTGTATTTTTCTTTGTGGCTAAAACTGCAATGATTGAAAGTTGTAATTTGCAGAAGCCTTTCGACTGTCACTAGATTATATTTATACCTCCCCCTTCTAGGATCTCCTCCAGCAATTAGAAGGATACTCCCCAGCACGCACTTGATTAGCAAATGAAATGTGCAAGTCAACGGAATGGATGACGATGACGATTCCATGCCTGATTAATTCGCTTGGCAGGAGTAATCAACTGGTTGCCCCGGAGGGCCCAACGTCCAAGGACCAATCTGTGGGCAGCCCTAAAAGCCGTTTTGTGGTCACACACGCGTTCCATCTTCAGGACCCTTCTGTGGTTTTTCCTCGTAATCCCATCGCTGACCCAACTGACCGAGATGAAGGGGGTGTGGGAGTGGGCGACATGGAAAGGGCGTTCTGGCGTTATGTAATCCGAAGCCGTCGTTTTCATTTATTACTGCTGCAGGACCTGGGACCCCTTATCCTTACCCTTCCGTTACCCCGGGAAACTCCAACTGATTGAGCCTGAGTGATGGCAACAGTTGGCATGATTGAATGCCCGGCTCCCCGGGAGAATTTCATTTTCAATCCAGTGGCCAAATATATCATCGCCTTGGCAATGACGAATACCCCTTAAAATTAGCCCCAGTAATTTCGAGTAATTAGAAGCAGTCTCTGTCTTATTCGCAGCTCCTTAGCATTAGTCACGGCACCTTAAAATTCCATTTCACACAAATGGCCCATTTCCATGCACTTGGCACTCTATAATAATGAAATTATGAGTACTTATGACCATCCAGAGACTGAACCCTTTTCCCCAGAACTCCGAGACTGCCTCGCAGATGGTGTCCTGATCCGTGGAGCTGCTTCCTCTGTCGGGGTCAGACGACAACGTCGATGGCCACCATTAGTCTGCTGGCTCGTCTCCGGACAACAAGGAATCCATTTCCGATATTGGGTGATAAAATTTTATGAATGTAATTTGCAGCGATTTGTTGCGTCGTCTACAGCCAAGCCACCAAGCTCGAAGGGGTTGTCATTGCCAAATTGTTATTGACAACATGACGGGCGAGTCGTAAATACTTATCTAAATATACATCTATGAATGTAATGTGTAATGTGCCATCTACAGTACGTATATGTGGATGGACTTTTGCATTTTCCCTAAATAATTGAAAGCATTTTGGCCCCAAGAGAGAGAGAAGGAGGAGGACCGGGAAAAAGTCTTCGTTTCGTTAAAAGTTTTCTTAACATTTCTTTCTTGGCGAAAGTTCAGATACTCAGATGCTTGAAAGATTAGAAGCAAATTAGCCACAAGTTCACTTGGAAAATGCAAACAGCACACAAAAGTCTCGGAGACTTTTAGTGAATTTCAATTGAAAAGTATGGAGAGCTCTTACATTATCTGTCTCTTATGTGATTGGAGTGAAATGTATGTAAATACTTAGGGAAAAAGGTGATATATATAATTTAATTCGCATTTAATTTTCTTCATGTTACTAAATTTGTATTAATGTTGTTTGGGAGTTAATATAGGTTATTTTTATCTACATATATGGTAACAAAATACATATATTAGGAGATATATTCCTTAAATTTGAATTTAATTCAATGAAAAGCTTGGCAGTTATCGGACAATAAAATTATCGAGTTACTTAATCTTTTTAAGAGTTTTTAAAATAATAAAATATTACTACAAATATTCAAGATAAGTATTAAATGATTTATAATAAATTAAATTTGTTAAATATAATTCCAAATTTTCAAAACCACTTTCCTGTTAAATCAAGTGTAACTTTTCCTCAATTACCAATTGCTAATTTCATCCGATAATCTCAATGCTTCCCAATAATAATTCATAATTATCTAAACGTGGTTGAGTTTTTTCCCCGCTTTCACCGAGAGTTTCCTGCCACGCCCCCAGAGGAAGTCCTTTCACATGATAAATGACGTCACCTTGTGTCAGAGTTCTATTTAGCATAGAAAGCACATAAAATCATAAACAGGCCGCATAAATAACCACATTAAAAAATCGAGAACAATGGTTAGTGGCAGGGGAAAGCGGGAAAATTGTGAGAAAATAGTGAAAATGTGCAAATTAGAAGGCGTCCGTGGAGAAGTTTCGTTTTATGGGCCATTTTAAAGTGGAAAAGTGGCAGGAGGTTAGCTCATCTGCACGCATGTGTCCTGATTTATGAGAGCATATTCGTGATAAATGCACAGGATTTGAAGGATTTCGCACAAATTACAATAAACGAAGCGAAGGAGTCTACAGTGAGTGTCCTGCAGTCCCCCCATTTTCTCCTATATCCTTCTTCCGCTGGATTTTTCCCATATGCGCATAATATTCCTGAAGTAAAAATTCGCAATTTGATTTATTGGCTGATTTAGTGAGCGGGAAAATTCACCAGGAGTTTCGAGGGAGAGAAGAACGTGCTCTGGCGAATGTTTTTGCAACTGAAATTGATTTACTTTGATTTTTTGGATTTTGCATTTTAAATTGAGGGTTGCAGGGTAGCTGGTATTAGCCAACAACAACAGCAAAAAAAACGAGAGAATGAAAACCGGGGATCGATGTCAATTGGTGACGTCTTTTTGGCGCTTTTGTTTTGCCGTCGCTGCCAATTTATTTTCAATATCACGGAGTGAAGTGGAGTGCGCCGAGTGTGTGTGTGCCGAGCACTAAGCAGCCATAATACCCATTGCATTATGCGGCCCGGATGACAGGGCACTCGATCCAAAAAGGACACACGCGGCCTGCACGCAATTTTAAATGGATTTATTGATACGCTCCGGCAGCCACAACAAGCAGCAGCCGCAGCAGCAAGGATCCGGAAGTCGGAGGGGGTTACATGTTTGCAAACATGTTTTGGCAGCGGCCAAATGTGCGGCTATTTTTCAATTGTCACCAAAAAGGACGATGGCGAATTAACCCATCAAAAGGGTCCTAGATCCTGGGAAAGTCTCTCCCTCTCACACGCTCTATGTGTTTCTATTTTGCTCAGTTGATTATGCGCATCATTTGCGAATTTTGATTTTAATGCAGAGACTGAGATACAGGACACCGAAATTGAATTTTGATTAGTTTCCCAAAACACGCGACAGGGAGTAAGGGTCCTTTGATTGATTCGCATTATTTGTCAGCGCTGTCAGGATGCAACCGCAATCCAACGGCCATTTTGGGTCCTTCTTCATTTTTTATTTATATTTTTCGGTGAGTCTGCGGAAGCCAATTTGTCCGCTGCCAAGTTATGCAAATTGCCTCGTAATTGATATACGTTCTCTTTTTTTTCGACTTCTCTAATTTTTAAATTATTCCACTTTTGTGCGGTAAATGGCCCCGAATCGGTGGCGGTGGAATATTTTAATTTTCCCGTGGTGCTTCCTCACCACTTGAGAGTTAAATTGGATAAATTCGTTTTTAATGGCGTATGCATAATGAAGTTTTCCTTTTCTTCTTTAATTAAATCAGACTCTTTGAGGATCGAACTTTAGAGAAGGGAAAAATTCAACACAATTTAAATATTTCTTAGGAGAATTTAAGAAAGGAAAATGGTACTCTTACCACCAAATAAACACACATGAAAATATCCTGTGAACGTTAACAAACCAATCTAAGGACAACAACGACCCTCTCCTTTCATATGCATAGCTCATAAATGACCGAGCAGGGAAAATTTAATGGACCTCAACCTCAGCTTGAGGCAGCTCGAGTTCCGAAAGGACACTCACAAAAAGGAACTCACCGACAACATGTAATAAATAATAAATAATAATTCTCATAAATAATTGTTTCCCTTGTGCGCTTCGCTCTCTCTCTCTCTTTTCCCTTCTTTAATATCCTTTGGCTGGCGCCCCGACGACTATGAAAAAATAAAAATATGTTAACTAATCACCGTAGGAAAGGATTTTTATGGGTTTTCATTTCCGCACATAATCGACTTATCCCAAGAATTTTTCGAGGGCCAGTCAAGGGGAAAAACCAAAGGCGGATATGTGGAACGTGGCATGGAGAGGGCTTCGGGTTCTGTGGAAGGAAATCTTTCACATTCGAGGTGATATATGTCAGTTGGCGAAAATTGTCGCCGTAGAAAAATGTCATTTCCGTATTTTTCCTTTCGAAATGCTGCGGAAATGAGCGGCCAGCGGGCGGGGCTTCTACTTATACGAATATATAAAGTATATATAAATAATTCCCGGCTTGTGAAGTGGCCCAAAACTTTTGACACAAGCAAATCAAGTGAAAGTCTCAAAGGCAATAAAAACTACAGGGGGTTTGGGTTAGTTTATCTCGCTCCGCATATTTATGGTTATTGAGCCAGTGGGTCCGATATCGTGGCCGGCAATTACAGCGGCTTAATGACTCGTAGACTCCGCTCCTTAAAGGTTGCCCAGGATATGGTTTATAGAAGCCAAAAAGCTGGCCAAAAAGGCCAACCAAGGCAACCGTGGCGGACGGATGTCACCAGCAGTGCTCTTGAGTATCCTCCTCCAAGGTGTCCTGCGCGTAATTAGAATCCTGAGACGCAACGCATGCCGATATTTCTACAGATTTTAAATATCAACACCGCGGTGGTCTCAGCTGTACACTGGGAAAAATAAGGACTAAAAAATACAAAATTCTAAATTTAATTCAAAGTTCAATTTGAAATATTTTTAATTGATTTTTTTTAGGTTTTGTAAGGTTTCTCTTAATAATTTTTATATTAAAATATTCAATCTCAAAGTCCTAGGCCTAGTATTTTCTCCCAGTGAGCTTTCTTTTGTAGTCCTGCCTTTGAGTGGCACTCGTCAGTGACCTGCGAGGTGGAATAACCAACGAAACAAAAAAATGCACAAAGGAAAAAGCGCCACAGGACACTGGCAGTCGCCGCTCTCGAGCTTTATCAATTGGCACACACCATGGCGACAGGACCTCGAGGACTCCGTTCGCGGCTAATTGTAAATTCAGGATTCTTTTTCCTTCCGGCTTGCTGCATTGAAATTTGACTAACGCGCGACCAGAGAGAAATTTATTGCGTTCCCTTCTTGATAATGACATAATATTTTACGCTTCGACAGAGAGTCGAGGGGAGGTACTCGAGCGGGGATTTTATTTAAATTTTATTTCTGTGTGTGTGTGTGTGTTGGCTACACATTTCCATTAATTTTAAGTGCTCACTGTAGTAGCTGAGGGGGGGATATATTTTCCCCCCGGTCCATTGTTCAGTCGCCTTTAGTGGCAAACTGTATTTGTATCTGCATCTGCATAATGTTATTGTTATTGACTTTTGCGCGAGACCACGCCGCTCAATCATAATCATAATCAATTGTCGGGCAGCGTCTTACCTGCTGGAATCCTTATCGCTAGCTGCCATTTGCATAATGGAAAAGTTTCCTTTCCTTTCCGTTCCTTTCCGTTTCGTCCTGTCAGAAAGTGGACACACTTTTGTGGCAGCCATTTCAGGGAAATGGATTCAATCTAATTCAATTGGTGCACGATAAACATGTTTTATTTGAGAGCACACAGAGACAAAATATCAATCAAATATTAAATAAAATAAATAAGCAGACTATAAATATTATTAAATAAATAGTTTATATTCCTAGATAAAAAAAGATATTTAACTAAAGATTAAACTAAACTAAAGATTTAAAAGATTGTCAGAGGCTAAGAAATAATAAGTTCCGAAAAGTTTTTTTATTGTTTCGGAAAGTGAAACATTTATATTTAACACTAGCTGACCCGGCAGACTTCGTATTGCCTCATCTATATATATAAAAATGAATTGCTGTTCGTTAGTCTCGCTAAAACTCGAGAATGGCTGAACGGAACTCGTAACACAATATAATATCGTAATACTTTTTTCCGTTCTCTTACTGAAAAGCGACAGACAGGATGGATTGACATATTAGTTGGTTGTCAAATCTAATGTCAAATATTATGATTGCGTTCAGAAATTTAACTTAAGATTTATAATTTAACGTTTGTGACAAAACTTAAGATTTATCTTTCGATTTCTATATAGTCTTATTAAAAAAATAATCTGACAGATTTACAACTGAAGTTAGCTAAAATTAATTTTCTCGAAGCTATATGAAGCTGTGAGACTATGCAATTTTGTCGCGTTCGCGATTCACTTTCCAGTGTTGCCATTTTAGCTTATTTTAAGCTAGATTTAGCATATTTTGAAATAAAAAACGCTTGAAAAATACTTGAAATGCATATAGCTTAAAATCTGGCTTATTTTAAATTTCATTTAGCTAATTTTGGCTTAAAAAAATTTATAAGAAAACATGGTTTGTTTTTCGATTGTATTATAATTTTTTGGTAATTTTTATAGACTATAGAGTTTTGGTCAGAAGTTTCGATGTACAAGGATGCTGGCCAAAACAAAGCTTTCGAGCAACCGGCGTTATTTGCTTTGCATATACTTTCACTGCCATGGTCGAATGCTGCGGTTGAGAGGGTATTCAGCCAAATGAACATCGTAAAAACAAAGTAGCGCAACAAAATGTATTTAAAAAGCTTAAACGCAATATTAAGAATAATGCTTGTTTTTGAAATTTTAAATTATTTAAAATATACAAAGTATATATTTTTTTAATGTTATAGATGTGGACCTGCGACGTCATGACAAACGTTGCCATGACTACCAACTTCCAACGAAATACCTCGCTTTAGTTCAATCATCCGCCAAATATATGGAATCTTATGATGAAGTTGATGAAATTATTTCTTTACTATAATAGTTATATAAATATCATATCAATATCGGATCTATAAAAGTAAAAAATCAACTATTTTAAGGTTTTCATTGATTAGCTTAATTTTAGCATTTTTTTTAAATTTTTAGCTTGTTCTAGCTTATTTTTTTCTTCAATCTAGCTTAATTTATCTCTTAAAATCTGGCAACACTATCACTTTCACTTTTTTTGAGTTTCGGAACGCGATATTAGATCC
>VNJR01006094.1:0-11962 GCA_008042585.1 Drosophila punjabiensis | reverse complement strand
TTTGTTGTAAATTTCATAAGAATCGGACGACTATATCGTATAGCTGCCATACAAACGATCGGTAAATGTGGAGAAAAATTACATTTTATTTTACTTGTAAAAATGTAAAAAATGTAAAAAAATGTAAAACTGTAAAAATTGTTTGAATATGAAAGTAATTCATATTATATTATTTTGGGATAGATTATAATTGATACAATTGAAATCTGCAAGGGTATACAAACTTCGGCGTGCCGAAGTTAGCTTCCTTTCTTGTTTTATTTAAAAATTTTAATTGTTTAAATACTTTTTTTGTACTTTTTATCTATTTTTTTTACATATTTATTTAGTTTCTTAATTTTTTCTTTCTACGTATTCTTGACTTATTTTTTAATTTTGTTTACATAACACCATAACATTTTTGTGAACAAAATAAATATTGTTGTATTACGAAATTTTATTTATTTATTTCTATGTTATAAATTAGGATTTCAAAAAATATTCATTAGGTAACCAAGAGCTTCTCTCGTTCTTTAGCTTAAAACAATTTCTTTTTCAAGGGTATCCCCTTGTTTGTTCACTCCAAGATGGATCATTATCAAACTTTTAGCCTTTCTTGCCGCCTGCTTATGTGTTAGAATAAATTTTCCACAGTTTGTGGGTGCTTTTTTTTTTGTTTTTGTTTAATGTTTTTTGTTTTTGTTTCTGTTTTGCTGCTTATGCAGCGATAAACACTTCATGCGTGAATATCTGCAAAAGGTTTTTTGATAAATGCGCGCCCGCTGCGGTTGTTTCGCGTTGTTGTTACTGCTGCTGTTGCTGCTGGCTGTCGGGGTGATGAACTGCCAACACTCGCCCTGTCTCTGTTCCACCTTTCGCCATCTCTCTTGCTCCGACAGTGGCAATTGTTTAGCAATTATGTTGCTACAAGCCAACATATACATGCACTCGTGTGTGTGTATCCTTGTGTGTCACTGTTGTTACGTGCTCATTTATTGACATAAATATGAACAAATGCGACAGATCAACGTCTGCTGATTGCACTACATCGAAAAAGCGTTTTCAAGAAAATATGCTAAAAATACAAGGCAGCAAGAGCAACCCAAACAGAAACAACAACAATAGCAGCCGCAATGAGAGATGAAATATTACACCGACAAAAAGATGTTGAATACAAAGCTTCACCTGAACTGAGCGTTAGAATAAAGCAGCCAATAAAAGTAAGCTACTGATACAAGATACACCTTTGCACCTAAGAAATAAATACACAAATAAATAAGCACTAATTGCAATGCAAAAAACGTTCGATTTTATAACAAAAAACCGCCCGAAAAGTTTAATGCATAGTCCATTAAATATTTCACTTAATTTATAAGGTAATATTCTTTTCTATTTTATTTTTTTATTTATTTTAATTTATACCGGAAAAATGTAAGATGCTTATTACATTTTTCCCGGTATAATTTTCACCAATTTTAGTACAGACTTAATGTGTCAAAGTCACTACGAACTCCATAAAGATTTCATATGGTGAATTTATCACAGATTTACGAAGCAGAAAAGGAGGTAACCGATGAAAAGTAAAGATTTTAATGAAAAAGTAAGCCAAAAAGACTTGTAGTATTTTTAAACGTTAAAAAATATTTAAAATTGCTAAAAATTTCAGCAAATTTTTACAAATAAATTATTTACTATTTATTTCTTATAATTTAAGTCTTCCCCCAGGTTTATATTTTAAGTGTCTTAAAGGCAGCAATTTCGAATGACGCGGCACTTGGAGCCACTCACACATACACCCCCGCTCTCCCGCTGACCTCGATGGGCCCCCCCAACCCCCCCTGTGCACCCCACCAAGCGAAATAAAACTCCGCTGAGAGCGCGCAGATGCAAGCGAGTTGATAAGAGATCCTCACGCTGATAAAATGAAAAAGGCAAAGGCAGCACAGCGAGTAAACTCACAGTTGTTGCTCGCTGTTGCTGTTGTTGTTTCTCATTTTTTTTGGGGTTATTTCTACTTATGCTATTGCCATCTCTCTTGCTCCCCCGTCCGTGGCTTTTATTTCATTTCGTTCGCTTTTCGGTTAGATGCATCGTTAAGATTATATAGCACAGGCAGCATTTGTTGTTGTTACTGTTGTTGTTGCGATTGTGGCAACAACAATGAAAAAAACATTTATCATGAAATAAATCTACTTAAGTTTTTTTTTCTGTTTGACTCTCCCTATCTCTTTCCCTGAAACTGCTTCTTCTTCCGTTGGAAACTCCTAAAAAATAAATTGTTGCTGTTGTAACTCGAAACTCGCACATTATTTTAAAGGGGGAGAGACACGGGATCGGTGTTATATAATCCATGCTTGCTTAACTCATTTCCACCAAAAACAGAAAAGAGACGGAAACTAAACGATAAAAAAAAACACTGAAATTGTTCAACCTTGAGACTGGAAGCTATCTCTCTCGCTCTAGCTTAGTGCGTCTCAGCAGGTGCCGAGCTGCTGACAGCCTCACTTCCTTTTGCCTGCCTTTTTCCTACCCAATCCCCTACCTCTTCCCTTCCTTTTGGCACTGACTTTTCACCACCCCCATTTTTAATTTGCCTTTGGAGCCAGAGAGCCTGCCTTCCAGCCAGCCTGCCTGCCTGCATATTTATGAAGTCTGCCAGATAAGCAATGACTTCATTGTAGCGAAATTAAATCAATTAACATAAGCCAAGGTGCGAGCTGAGCTCGCTCGCCCGCTTCCCTTTTGCTCGCCTTTATCTCTGTTTGCCACCTTGCCCCGGCTCCCAATTAAATCCCCCCTCCCCCCCTGCCCGCCGCCACTGCTGCGCTAATCTAGCAATCAATCAAAGTGATTTAAATTTCATGCCGCGTATCTGCGCGCCACCACCAGAAATTATGGCGTAGCTCCCAGCAAACACAAAATACAACGTTACATACGACACTTGTGTAAAATCGCGATTAAGAACTCAACTCAGCCGAAAAGCCAGACAGAAATTTTGAGTTATTATCGCTGGAAAACAGACGGAGAGCGGTACAGGAGACAAAAAACGGGGAGACAGGGATCAAAACCACAAAAGTGAGATATGTCCAAATAGATATGAAAAATATGAAAAACCTATAGCTGGGGTCGAAAGATTTGATATGAAATTATTTTCAGGTTTAAAGGGATTAGAAGGGAAGTCACAAGACACACATTTCTATACTAACTAAGTAACATGCATATGTAAATACAAATAAATTTAAAAATAATTTAGCGTAAACATTTATAGACTCTATAACACCTTTTAAATAAAGATCTTTGTATTAGAAAATATATAAAGATATTTAAAATGTCCTGAAAAAGAAACCTAAAAGTATGCAAAACTTTTTATAAACGTACAGCCCGGTATTTTATGGACAGCTTTGAAGACTTGTATATAGACTTTAAGACTTTTTTTACTAGGTTTATGGGTATAACAAGTTCTTCATACATATATTCCATTTAAGCAGAATTATTTCTATATTTATTCTACCTAGATTATTATTATTAATAATAATAAAATTAAGTTAATTATTAATCCCATGCAACCAATTATTTTCCTTACATTTCCCCCATTCATATGCAGAACTTCCTTTTCCTATTTGTAAATCTCCCTTTCTACATTCTCTGATGTGACTCCGGTAAAGATATTTTTCTACCTAAATTATTATTAATAATAATAATATAATCAAGTTCTTTATTAATCCCAACCAATTATTTCCCTTAAATTTCCCTCACTCACATGCAAAACTTCCTTTTCATATACCCAAATCTCCCTCTCTACCTTCTCTCCCGTGACTCACTTATCCCGTAAAGATCATCTATCGCTTTATGACCTTCGGAGCTCCTTGATTTTCTAGCGCCAGATCTTGAATCTACAGACAGTATATACATATATGATGACCGTGAGTAATACGAAACCGCAGCGTGGACTCGTTTTATTGACCTCCTTTCGGTGTGGTTACCTACCAGTTCGACTGCCAAGTTTCAGTTTCAGTCCGAGTTCGAGTCGGAGTTCGCTAAGTGGTCATAAAATATGCTTAATGCATCAGGAAGCCGCCGCTATATGCGGGTGCCACCACCACTTGCAACCCCTTTTCAGCACGGCTTCCCCTTGGGCTCCCTCCTCCTCGGTTGGTTGTCGTAAAATCCTTATCGGGGGACTCGCTCCTCAGTCAGTCAGTCATCCCGGTTGGTAAGTGCGAGATTAAAATATTGGATAAAGCCGGCGGCAGCACAAAAATGCAGCACGGCTGCCCCGATAACGAAAATGTGGAAATGGAAATGGTAACGAAGAAACGTTCCTTGTCGCCGTCGTTGCTCTTTCAAAAAATACTATATATATACGCTAAATATATATATATTTGTATATATATCCACGTTATCGACATTCGGCCTGTTTCTGTTTTGAATACCGGGCCCCGGTTCCTTCTTGGTTCGGAGCGTTTCTCTCTGGGTAAGTGAGTGATAAACACGAGTTATCGCATCAATTAGTTCGGCGTCAAGTTGACGTCGTTAAAGGCAGCCAACAAAACAAAGCCCGGGTCTCGGGGCTCGACTCATTTTCGATTCCTCCGACTCCGACTCCTGAGAGGCGAAAGTCAAGCCGGGGAATGCCATAAAACCCAAGTCGCCGGCCAACTCGCGGCCGCCGCCGCCGCCGCCTTACAGATTACTTGGCCAATTGTGTTGCCAAACAATGGCAGGGACAAAAATAGCTAGAACAGGGTCTAAGGAATTTCAAGAAAATAGCCAAGATAATGGCAAGGGTTGGGAAAATAAATTGGGAAAAATTCTTGTTTAATAGAATTTGGATGATAAATAAATATTTAATAAATGTAATCATATTTATTCAGTTATAACTGTTAATTTGAAAAATAAAGATCTTAACAAGTTATATATTAAATTATTAGAAACTCAAGGGTCATTTTGAGTGTCCATAAATTAATATTATAATTTTTATATATATATTATAATATATAAAAATAATAATAAAAAACAATAATAAATATTTAGAGCTTTTAGTTCAAATAAAATACTTGCAATCTTTATCTTGTATTTTGTTTAGCATTATAAAAAACACAAATACATCGCTAGAGTTATGTAGGTTATGTTGATTTACTAAAGGTAACTATACATTTTTTTATTTCCATATCTTTTTTAAATAATTTTCCTTAAATATTCTAAGCATAATACTGATGAAGACCTCCT
Source organism: Drosophila punjabiensis (assembly GCA_008042585.1). Classification (NCBI taxonomy): domain Eukaryota; kingdom Metazoa; phylum Arthropoda; class Insecta; order Diptera; family Drosophilidae; genus Drosophila; species Drosophila punjabiensis. The sequence goes on along the minus strand of VNJR01006094.1, from coordinate 6,754 downwards.
GACTTGCCACAAAAACAGCTAACTTCACCAACACTGTTGGCAAAGCCGTCACTCGATATATATTTCAAGACGCGGGCGCGAGGCAACAACGGTGACAAAAGTGTCAATGATCCTATAACCGATATTGAGACAGCGCCGTCTCTTTCTCCATGTCACTACCTTTCTTTCTCTCTCTTGTTACCTCTACCACCTTTTCCTTCTTTCTCTTTGCTCTTTCCTCTTTTCTCTTCAGCCTGTCGCCATACGCAAATTGAGCCGAAAGTGGCTTGTAAAACATTAAACGTTTGCAGGTCCAGTCGCCAGTCGCCAGTCATCAAATGAGCAAATGACGAGGCAATGCCGATGGCGATGTCGATGTAGGAGGGAATGCCTTCAGGTAGAGAGCAGGGACGAGATGCAGATACAGCACACACGCCAAGCTAATTGCTCTGCCAAGAGTCCGTCTATGATGAGAGCCTGCGCCTGCCTCTTTTTTTTTTTTGGGTGCCTGCCCCTGTCAACGGTGCTTCAGGAGGAGGAGATCTCGAGTGGATAACGGGGAACAGGGACGACCGAGACGGAGACGACGACGTCGCTGTTATCGCAGCCGGAAGTGCCATCATAAAAGGAAGGTGCAATAAAAATATTTTACACGCTCGCCATCTCACTCTCTCCTGTTCGCTGTCTCGCTCACCTCAATGGGAATATGGAAAATGGGTTTGGTAAGGGAAATATGGGAATATATACCTCTTTCGGGCGCCGCAGCTTGATCTGATCAATTGGCAAGGAAGTGGAATCTGCGGAAATGCAGGCAGACTGTGACGAATTAGGTAATACCCTTAGGTAATATCCTTGGATTCTCATGAAGGTAAAAGATCCGGAAGAGAAGGTATATCTTACATGAAACAAACCTAAAGTTTCATAGTATAATAAAAAAATATTCTTGAAATGCAATTTAAGTATTTTAGAAATGCAAAAAAGTATTTTTGAAATGCAAAAAAGTATTTTTGAAATGCAAAAAAGTATTTTTTAAATGCAAAAAAATGTGTAGTGTATCGATTCTCGATACGAAGGCAATATAGATAATTTAACAATGCGATCCTGTTATATATTGCGATATTCTGTTTGATATAATATGATTGGAAATAAATGCAAAAAGGTTATTAAAGATTCAGTTGAATCCGATAATTATCGATTTTCAAATTTTGATTTATCAGTCATAACGATATTTTCGATATATCAATCTTAGCGATATATTCGTCATGATATTAAGTGCGTTATTTTTGTCAAAATTCATATTACATTTTTATACTCCACTTTACAATTTTTTAAATAGACCGATTTCCCTAAAACGCTACCACTAAGCTTACTTTTTAAAACAGTTAATCGCAAACTTTTTAATTAAAATTAATTTGCTAAACCAAAATATATTTAAATTCCACGATATTCTCCTCTTGTGAATATACCCTTTCCCCCAGGTTCAGCTCCCACACACTGTCACTGTCTCAATCGGAGGCCACCCATGACACCCCCTCCCTTTCTTGAACTGATTCACTACTGATTCCGATTCCTCCCTTCGAGACACACACACATGTCAGGTTGAGGTTGAGGCTGTGAGATGTGAGATGACGGCGAAGGCCTCATCGGAAACGTGGCCCTGTGTGTGCGGTCCTTATCAGGCCCGGCATTCCTCTCCTGCCAGCTCCTTTTGCAGTTCTCGAGAGCTGCCATTGTTGGTGGCTTCGGCTCCTGCTCCTGTTCCTGCTGCTGCTACAGCTTCTTCCTGTTCCTGTCCTTCATTCAGGGTCCTGTGAGTAGACCAAGACTGACTCATGCCCTCAAAAAAAAGAGTGTTTCTGGGGTCGCACCATAAAAATCATAACCATTTATGTTCTGTCTTGCGCCTCCTCACATGATGACGAAAAAGAACTGTGGCCCCGAAGGTTCTTCTGGACAGGACTCATCATCATCATCGTCGTCATCATCATAGTCGTCATCATCATTCCTTTTGCCATGTCCTGAAGTTCAGTGAGAGATTCCCATCAGCAAAAGTTTTGTGTGGTCAACGAATAAAAAAGCATTTGTCCTGCTTGGTAAATGTCCAAAGGGGGGAGAGTTCAAGGTTCAACTTTCAAGGATAATAACAATTTTCGTAAATTACAAATTACTTGCAGGGGGAGCTGTTAGCTGTGGTTCTTTTTTGTTTATTTATTTGCTTATAAAAGCGGGGAAAAGTTGGTAATAATAAATATTTGAGGATTAATTGAGGCGAAAGAAAATATTTAAGGAGTTTGTTTTAAAGAATTTAAGTTGTTTTAGGCTTTAGTTAGTAACCATTTTTGAGATATTTTTTAAAGATTTTTAATCAGAAAAATAATTATAATAATTTATATATTTATATTTATATATATATATTTATATGAATGGTATTTAAAAAACTTTAGGGCCTGTCTTTATGCTTTTAACTTTCGTTAAAAATTCTTTTTAGCCAAAGGAAATCTTAAATATTATTATTATAAAATTTTTACAATATCCTTTTATTATTTTTTAAGAACTTCTGCCACTTTCCTAGCTTTATCTATTTACTCATCCTCAATTGTACATAATTCGTGTTCATTAAAGCAAAAACTCGGACACGACGCACACACATAAATCGCTTATCCTTTATCCTGTTGCTCGTTTTGGGTGTGTGACTGGGCCAGGACGATAAATTCCCATGGCCAGCGACTGCAGCCGGCCAAATGACAAACTGCAAGGAGGAGGCAGGCAGGACCAGAACAACAACAGAAACAACAAAAACAAAGCAAAAAGCACGCAGGACAACGCAACAGCAGCCGATAAGGAAAGTTGTGGGTGGAGCCACAGCGTTTGTCTCAGTGTAGCGAGAGCGAGAGCCATTAAATTGACAAAATACCAACACACTGGCAGGAGGGAGGGGGGGGGGGAGGAAGAGCTGGCCACAAAAAGGACATTCCTCAGAAAGCCAAGCGAAAGAGAACGAGAGATAGGAGGCAGCGCCATGCGCCATATTTTATATTTTACATTCTTATCGCAAAACTCTCACTCAGCCATTCTCGTTCAGAGAAAGAGAGAAAGCGAGACAGAGACAGAGACAGAGACAGAGAGAGAGATAGAGATAGAGAGAAAGAGAAAGAGGGAGACAGGGACTGAGAGCAGTAGTAGCTGGAGAACTGATAACACCCGGCGCTAATGGGACCAAACAATGCCAAATGGAGCAGCGCAGCACAACAACAGAGCCGAGCTGCACAGCAAGGACACCCATCCATACCCCACACTTACACCCATTACCCTTAGACACACACACACACAAGCACAACAAGGACACACAACAAACTGGGAGGCCCACCCAAAAACTGGGCTGGGCCCAAGTCTTATCTATGGCCATCAATCAGGCGAGCAGCGAGCGGCGATAAGCAAAAAGATTTTAAATGGAGTGCACACAGTACCGGGCGCAGGAGGAGACAGTAAGTACACTGCGAGAAAAAAGGGCTTGTTAGCAGGGTATAGTACAAGTAAATATAAACTAATTTCAATAAATCTTTAGTAAATTATACTAAAGGCATTCGAGAAAGCTGTAATCATTCAAAGGCTTTTAGGTTGCCAAACATTGCCTACCTTTTGGGGCTGAGAAAGGGTAGTAGAGGCGATAGTCTTGTTCGTGATTCTATTACTGGTTTGAAAATTAACTTGTAAAAAGAAGTTAAATTAATGAATGATTTAAGCCAATAAAACATAGGATAATTTAATAATTTAATTTAATATCTTACCATTAAAAGAAAAGGTTCTAAGTAAAATTTTATGATTTAAATGCGGAATATTTTAACTATGACCGATTATGTTCTTATAATATTTTTGACATTTTAAAAACTAAACTTAATTTGCATTGACTTAAAAAAAGTACAAGTATATATTTAGTAGTTTAATATATTTAATAGTTTAATATATTTATATATTTAATAGCTATTTTAATTAAAATTAAATTGGTTAATAAAAAACCCAGAAAATAAAATTTTTTAAGCCACCCCTTACATTCCCTTTAAGGCATACTTGATTTTAAATCTCTAGATGATGCCCTAATATTTATTTATTTATTTATTTAGATAATAGTAAATTAGCATTATAGTACCCAAATTTTTCCCTCAGTGCTTTATCAGTGGCAAAAAGCCCGCTTCGCCTTCCCTCCCCTCCTTCGTGGCAATGTCAGGAGCGCATCTCTGGGCGGGAATTGGGTGTAGCAGGGGCTTTGTCCTGCGACTGCTGGCAGAGATAAGCGGAGCGAAGCTCAAACTGAATGCGGCGTCGGACAAAGGGGGAGAAGGGGGGGATAGTTCCTGGCCAGGTGAAGTCACCTCCTCCTGGCACTGCTCCTGCTACTGCTGCTCCACCTCATCCTTCACCTGCGATTCAGTGAATTCCATTTTCTGCGCTCGCGGGGCCCACGAATATTTTCACTTGCCGCTTTTGGTGGCGTTGTCGTTGTCGTTATCAGTTTGCCCAGCGCTCTGGCTCCGGGTGGGTGGGGGTGTGGGTGTTTTTTGGTATGGAAGGACACGCGACAGGACACTGGAGGCAGTGTTGCTTATCGCACACATACAGGAACAAGTGTGGGGCGCAGGATTGGTGTTAACCATTCGCCGAGAGCATCCGAGCAGCATAAAGTCATCGATGCTGCAGGGACAGAAACAATGACAACCAGTTGACAATCCTTTGGCTGCCTCACCCCCATTCTCCGCCCCTTTGTTAATCAAGGATGAAGCACCCCCTCCCCTCTTTTCAGTGTTGAAAAATGCGCAATTTTCGCATTGAAATTGAGAAATGGAAATTGTTGAAATGAAATGATTCGCTTTGGCATTGAGCGAGTGACGGTGACGCCTCTTTTATGCGTCTCTGCAATTGATTTTTCAGCCACGCCCCCACTATCATCTGTGCCCATTCATAGGCCCTGCCTCCCCCTTGTATCCACATCCCCCTTCCGCCCTCTCCCCTCTCAGTGTGCTGTGTAACGCCTTTACTTAATTAACTGAAGTGAAAATGGCGCCGCCTGCATGGAAGCCGATAAACAAACACATTTTTCGGGGAATAGGGAGAGGCATGGGGCATGGGGCATGTGGCATGAAGCTAGTGGGGGTACTTCCCCGAGCTTATCGCTGTGTTTCGGAATGTGCCAAGAGCCCAGAGAGGCCCAGGTCCTGTAGATAAGGCAGCAGGAACAAGGGAACAGGAGCCAGAGCCAGGAACTACTGCGAGCTCCTGCTTCACCTCCTAGCTCTATTTTTGGGGGAAGTCCTGTTCATTGCGTGTGTGTGTGCGATACCAAAAACAACACACAGAAACACACAACTACAACGCAGGTGAGGGGAAGGTAAGAGGGAAGGGAAAACCCAGGCAGGTGGCCAAAACCCAAGCAACTGTGGCAAAAGCCCTTGTTATCTGAGAGGGGATAAGGGTGAAGTGAGGTGGCAACTCCAGGAGTTTCTATTTTTAGTGGATTTCCATTAATAACGTTTTCTCACACCTCTTAACCTACTTAGAAACACGAAATGTTAAAGTTTTTGTGAAAAAATTAAATAATTACTAAGCCTAAATATAAGTTATTGTTATAACAAAATATTAATATATTAATTAAATGTAAAAAATACATGTTCAGTGAAATTTACTTTGCATGTCAAGAAAATACGTTGAGCAGTTAGCCTTCTTGGCGGAATATTAAATAAATAAATAATGTCGTTATAAAAAAATATTAGTTTGACAATTTAAAATGTAAAAACTTTAAAAAGTTATACAATTAATAGAAGAAAAAATAATAGAAAAATATAGAGAAATAGTTGAGAGAAAAATATGTTTGCACCTAAAATGTAATTCATTCTTTCAAAAAGTATTATCGAGCTATAAATAATTCAATTTAATAGTTTATAATATATCTGAGTACTTATACATATTACTCAGCTTTTAAGAGCTAAGAGAAGAGAGAAATAAATAACACAAAACTTGGAACTAATTATTGTAAAAATTGCATAAATTACTACAATAAATAAATAAATATTTTTAGTACTAATAAATGAATATTTGCTTAAAAATTTAAAAGCAATATAGTCTTCCTTTATTTATATAAAAAACATATAAAATCATTTTAATATAAATATAATAAATACAAAAATTGTAAAATTTTAATACCTTAATAAAATATCTTCCTAATTTATTTTTACCAAAAAACATTACATTAATCAGCTTAGTAAGCAAATCAAAAACACATGAACTTGAAATCTCTAATCTCACAAAAGAGCAAACTCTTCGCTTGCAGCCTCCTTTTCGTCCTTTTTCTCTCTCCGCANCAATAAAACATAGGATAATTTAATAATTTAATTTAATATCTTACCATTAAAAGAAAAGGTTCTAAGTAAAATTTTATGATTTAAATGCGGGATATTTTAACTATGACCGATTATGTTCTTATAATATTTTTTTGACTTAACTAAACTTAATTTGCATTGACTTAAAAAAAGTTCAAGTATATATTTAATAGCTTAATATATTTTTATATATTTAATAGTTTAATATATTTATATGTTTAATACTTTATTAAATTCAAAAAAAGGACAATAATAAAACCTGAAAAATAAAATTTTTAAAGCCACACTTTACATTCCCTTCAAGACTTGACTTGATTTTTAATCAAAGAACTCTAGTAAATTAGCATTATAGTACCCAAATTTTTCCCTCAGTGCTTTATCAGTGGCAAAAAGCCCGCTGCGCC
>VNJR01006093.1:465432-507648 GCA_008042585.1 Drosophila punjabiensis | reverse complement strand
CCTTTTGTTTTTGATACTTACTTGCTTGTCCTCTGTTCCTATGTGTTTTGTTCTCCGCGTTTCCGGAGTCGGGTCCGGGATTAGTGCAACACAGGTGCTGTAAATTTAACAGAAGAATTAAAAAGAAGTTGAAGCATAAAATTGATAATCAGACTCACCCTTGTGGTTTCTTTTGGAGCTCCAGTAGGGACCCTAGGTAGGAAAAGGGGTCTTTTCGTGTAACCAGCCAGTTTTGGCCAATTCTTGCCGGCGAAAGCGCCGAACCGCCGACTTCTTTGAAGTTCTTGCAGCCTTGGCGCAAGCGCATCCCTGGCTAGGGTCACGGCTTCGTCGGGAATAGGTCCCAGTGGAACGAACAAGCACCCGCATTGTTAGCCTAAGTGTCCTGCCATGTTAGTGTTAAGGATCTAGAAATATATGTAAATAATTAAAATTAGAAAATGAAGATTGAGTAGAAACTTTACCTGGGGGAGATGGGCCGGTCGCCAGACCGCCTGGAATAGACTCCGGTCCGCCGGAGATGGGTGATGCCCCACAACAACCCGGAGGCATCACAGGATGGGTGGGAGCGTCGTGGCAGAAACATCAATGCCACCAATTGTCCAAGTTGTCCAAAAAGTTGTTTGTTTACGTTTTTTTTGAGTTGAATTTCTAGTGATGCGAGTTTTGTATAGTTCCGAGACGTCCGATATATCGGTATTTTTATTGTGCGGACTGCGGGCATTGGGTCGAACCCGCCCTGGGCATCCATGAGCTAGCCCGGCGTTGCCCAGAAAAAAAGCAGTTCCGTTACAATTTTTATTTCAATTTTTTATATTATCCACACAAATGCATAAATTTCAAAGGTTGTTCTTTAAATAAAATCTGATATTCCATTTTATCTTAAAAATATTAAATTTAATAATTATGCTGATCGGGCATCTCTTCTTAGTGGCTGTTTTATATGTCAAGAAAGCAGTTCAAAAATACTAATACTGCTTGTGATTATTCAACATGCGAATAAGCAGTGTAAAATACTAAATTAAGGGACTTTCAGATAAGTGTATAAAAATGTAAAAAGATAGCAAATGTAGAATGTAAAATATCTTTCTAAACCAATTTAGAAAAATTTTAAAAGTAGATGTTTGTTTATTTGTTTTATTTGTTTATTTGGCTATCAAATATTTGGAGTGGTATTTATTGGGTGAAATCGTAAAGGTACGAATCGAATCAGAATATAAAGCATTTCAAAGGAAATAAATGAATTTTTTACTTTATTAAATAATAATAACAGGTTTTATATACAAAATATTTAAGCAAATAAATAGCCAGTAACATATGTATCTTATTCAAAACTTTTCCAGCCTGAACGATTGGCAGAAATTCTGAAATTGGTCTTCTGAGGACTTTGTTTTCAAATATGTAAGTTAAATTTTCAAGAATCATGGATTTCAAGTCTTTAAATATGCTGGGTTCAAATATTCCGTTTACTTATGATTAAGTTTATTTATAAAATTAACTGGAATGGTTTGAACCTTGTTTGGAATGAGCGAGCCTGCAATAAAGTTAATTGTTTTAATAAACACACAATGTTAGACATATAAATATTCAAAAATGTTAACTACAATCTTTGTAGGGCTATATTTTAACTGTTTTACTCAAATATTTGCGCCAAATTATCCGTTTTGTTATATCATTGACTATCTTAGCAGACACTACATCGACAGACTCCTCCACAAACTTCTGTTGTCTCCCCAAACTTATTTAATTTTCGATTTCTTGGAGCTTTGTTTTAATTTACTCGCACATTGTTTTGGCTACTTCATCTGCCTTGTGTGTGTTGTTCAGCATCACCAGCCACCCACGGACCACCCGCACCACCCACACCACCCACAGTGACCCCTGACCCTGCGTCTGCGTTTGTTGCGTGCGCATATGAGATAAAATATGTGGTCAATTTTACTTAATAGCGACTTAGTAGTAGTGTTGCCAAGATTTATGTGACGTTCATATTGCCGCAGAGAGACAGAGCAAAACAATTTTCTTTTGCTCCCCCCAACCCCGCACGCCATTCAAGGGTTAATTGGGGGTAGTCCATACAGTCGGGCTTTCTTCTTTTTCCCATATTTTCTGTTGTGCGTGTGTTATTTTTATGATTATTGAATTTTAATGCATATCGAATGCACACATAAAGATTCAATGACACAAAGTCATAACTTCTCCGGTTGGGGGTTATGGGAGTGGCTAACCCTTTATCTGAACTCTCGGAATGGAAGCCCAAATGTAATGTTTATGCCACATTTGGTTTGCACTTTTTGCTTTCAGCATAAAAAGAAGTAATATTTGTATTAACTTCAGTGGGTGGAAAGGTTTACCCCAGAAAATCTGAGTGTACTGAAAGAAAGTTAACAGGAAATTGGTAAAAATATCATGTAATTTCTTCTTTATTTTAATATTTAACAATTTTATAAAAGAAATTATAAAGCCAAAAGAAAAATAAAAAATAGATATCAAAATTTCATATTTTAATTGGTTATTATAGACATTTTTTCGAATCATTTAATATACAAAAACTATGTCTTTCTAATACTTTTCTTATTTTAATATTTACATTTTTTTAATGAAATTGCGAAATATTATTTATTATTTTTCAGTGCTCTCCCTTCTTCACGCTGGCTTATCAAACGTACATTTCGTATGCCCAGCGGAGCGATCATTTTATTGATACGCTACGGTAAGGGTACGGCGTAAATATTAACCCCTTGTTGCCACTGCTCCTGGTTTGTTTTTTTTTGTTGTTGTTGTGTCTGCACTTCTGACTTTGCCCTGACGCCCTGTCAAAACACCTTTTCCGAAGGATGTGCGTCTGTCAGTGACATCCAACCTTCGGGATGTGGGGCGTTTATGTGTTGCATGCACTTCTAAAAATAAATATAGAAAAATAGTTTCGTTTTAATAAAATGTACAGATTTTTCTTAAGTATAAAAATATAAATGTTCTGAAACTCTTATAGTAGCTTCGCTAATCTTCGTTTCGATAATCTATTAAAAAATATTTTTTATCTTTTAATATTTTTAAGCCATATTTCTTGCGCACTTAAACTTTTTATTTCCGAGTGTTTCTTAAGGATTTCTTTCTTTTTTATCATCGAATGCCATTTTGCAACGTGTCATATTTACACTCCGGATTTGTCCCATTATTCACTTGACAACACCACGGAGATCCGAGTGCCCCTTCGAGTCTTTTTTTTCGGTTGTTTGTGATTCTCAAGTGCCTTGTGCGGCTTAGTTTAAAGTTGATTCGCTGCCACGCGTTTTCCATTTGCCATTTCCCCTGCCATTTTCCTTTTCCCTGCTCCCTGCATTGTTGTTATTTTTGCAAATTTTTCTTTATCTATTTTTCTATATCATTGAACTGTTTTTTATGGGATTTTCTTCTTCATTCGGTTTCTTTTTTTTGTTGTTCTTTGGCTTTGGAAGGGTGGCAATGGCCATGGCTGGGGAATAGCTTTCGATTTCTGGTTGATTTGCAGGCCTTGGTGACTCCTTATCGAGTGGAACGTACGCTCTGGGCATATGTGTGAGGAGAGTGAAATGATGATATGTGGCTTATTATTGTCAATTTTTATGGGATTTTCATGTGTGACTGCATTCGGGTTTTCTGGTGGCTGGCTTTTTGGGGAGAATATGTTGAAGTGAATGTGTTAGATAAGAAAAGCGTCAAATGGCGGTGGGTGCGATGATAGTGAGGGAATTGGAGAGGATCGGGGAGGTTATGGGATTAAGGAGATATGTATTTGGGAGTTAATTTTGTTAAGAATATATAAAGCTTAATAAAATGATAATATATATAGGAATATATTTAAAAACAGGCATAACTCTCACAAGAAATAAAATTAAAAATGGTAAATGTATAAATTGTTAGGTTAAGTAAGTTTTTAAAGCTAAAAAATTAAACTAAATATTTTAGGGGAAATTTTTTGTATTTTTACACTCTATAACTAAAATCGGGGACAAATTTCAATTAAAACACTTAAAGTTTTCATATTAAATTAGTCGGGATAATCAGTACTGATGAGGTTTTTTTTAACTAGGAACTGCATCAAATGTAAACCAATAAATAATGGGAAAGAAGAATTACAACTAACTACAATCTAAGTTTTGCATAAATAATAAAATTCATTGATAATAAAACGTGATATAATTTATGTTACCTTAATTCGGGTTTCAACCCACTTAAATAAGTATTATTTTAATTAGAAAAACTATTCAGAAATCAGTTTATAAACACAAAATCATTTATAAATTGTGTTTTCACATTTTTTTAATATTGTCAAGAACTACTTATTCCCAGTACAACTTCCAAGTCTCGAGTCTCGACAGCACACTGAAATCCCAGTCAAACAATACCACTCCCACCAGCAAATAAACTTTGCAACAAAACGTGATCAAACATAATCAAAGAATAAGGTACACTAGATCCTTCCACCTCCTCCTCCCCCTCAAAAAACCTCTTGCCCCAGAGGAAAAACTATCAAGCGTGGCTAGTGAGCCAAAGGAAGGGGGGTGGCAAGAAGGACCTTATAATTTTCTTATGAAATAAACTGCAAATAAAGTGAATTTTATGCAAAATATGTTTAATAAACAAAATCAAGTTTGGGCCAACGAGGGGACAACAAAGCAGCCGAAAAAGGAGGAGAGCCGGAAAAGGAAAAGGACATCGACGACAGTGTGAAGATTTTTAATTGCCTTAGGAAATTGTGTGTGTGTGTGGGACTTGAGATGCCAAGCCAAGATAATAAGATTGTAAACTATGAAACGATGGGGCGGAAAGGGGGTGGAAGAGGAATTATCCCCAGCTAGGGCTTAGCTTCATGTGTGAGAGACTGTGTGTGTAGTACGGTGTGTGTTTTCCTTCTGGCTGGTTAGTGTCCATAAGGATGTGGATGTGTCCTTTCTGCATGGTTTTGCCTTTTTAATGTCATTTCAGCTACTTTACAACGAGATATTTCAGTGAGGCCAAGGTGCGGGGTTCTGGGGTAACCCATCGTTGCTTTGCTTGCAAAGAGGATGAGGATTTTGTGTCTCAGGGAATATTTCAGAAAATGCCAACTCATTACAATTTGGCCCTGACTCTTGACTCTGCGGCAACTTAACTTTCTTTCTTCCCTTGGCTAAAGTTGTCGCCACTACAATCTGGCTGCGTAATTAATGTTGTATATATACATACACCTCCTTACCAGTATTTTATCGGGTCTATATGTAAATCAGTTGTGCCTTTCGACCATATTGAACTCGTCTTTTGGCTTTTTTTGTGCTGACGCTAACTCGAAAATAATTTGATATTTTCAATTAAAGTTTTCAATGGCTTTTGTAAATGTTTTCTGGTTTTTGAACTGCCAAAGAAAGGAAGCAGGGGTATACAATAATTGCATTGTAATTGACTTTTGATAGTGTCCTCCCCTCTACTCACTCAATGTCCAAACGGAAGCAAGAATGTTTTGCGGCTTAGGGGTTGGTTTGCCATGAATTTGACTTTCTGTCTCCGTAGGGGTAAGGTCATGCCCTGAGACAAAGCTAATTCGTAATTGAAACCGAAGTTTATGCTCAAGGAAATGTTAAGGAAATTAAGTCGGTTTTTAATTTGAAATGTTAGGAAAAAAGTTTAGATATTAGGAAAATATGTAGTTTAATTTTTGGGGAATTTAAAAGTTAACTTAATATTTAACTACAAAATGCTGTATAAAATATATTTAAAACTGGATATGTTTATTAATGAACAAGCTTTCATTTAAAAATATATCTTAACATATTCTTAATATTCTGTTTGATTTAAATGTTTCCTTTAAATTGCATTAAATAAACAACTTGTTAACTATTCATCTATCAATATTATTTATTAACATATAGTGTATATAATTTGTATTATACAAAAATTTTTCAAAAACGTTATATATCTCTTAATGCTTTAGCTTTTGTTTAAATATTTATCTCAGCCTATTTTTAACATATTGAATTTTTCTTAGTTGCTGTGTTGGGTTTCCTTTAAAATGTTTTAACCAAAGTACTAGTTAAATATTTCCATATCTATATTTATTTATTTATTTATTAACACATAATATAATTCATATTTTTCTTTAGAGATATATACCTTTATCTCCTCCTCTTTTATCTCCTGTACCTTCAAACTTATTTCTTTTGATCATCGATTCCTTTCTCAGTTTCGAAGCTTTCCATTGAAATATTTTTTGCCATTATTAATTAATTTTGTTTTTTGTTTCTGTCTTTCAATATTGAGTTTCCCCCCTCTACCCGGTCCATTGTCTCATTATACAAAAAATGAAGCGAAATGCGGACAATTTTAATTTACACCCCGAGAACACATAAAACGCCCTGCAGCTTCCCTCGGTCGCCGGAGCTTCCATAAAGCTAAAAATAATTTGCAGCAAACAAAACAGAGCAAAAGGAAAACTTGATTATTTTATAAAAATATTTTGTTACGTTAAAGAAAATTTTCACCATTTTTCTCGTTTGCTCTTTTTACCGCTGCCAATCCGCCCCCTCTCGTCTCTCTCCGCTCCTCCTCTCCTTTCTCTTATTTCTTTTTCGCTGGCGCTTTGTCGATATTAAACGAAAATAAAATACAAACAGCAAAAAAATGCGACAAAAAATTGCAAGTTTTTCGTTTCTTTGTTGCTGGGCGGAATACCTGTATATCAGGTGGGTGGGGGTAGCGGCGGTGGGTGGTGGGGTGATGGTGTTTTTTCCAGGGTGTGGGAATTGTTATTGAATGCCATGCTCCGGCAGCTCGACAATTTTTTCCCATTGCATACTTTTAAGCGCAAAATCAGCTTAGGGGCTCATTATCCCAGCGTTCGTTCGTTCATTCATTTAATTTTTAATTAATTTTCCCAACGCCCGCAAAAATCGAAAAAAAAGAAAACAAATTAATATAAGAAGGAGGAATATGCATATATAAAATGTGGGCGTGGCGCTATGGGGGGTTTTTTGGTAGCTGCCATCAACACTCGCTAGCTTTTGGCTATTTGTGGGCTTCTTTGAAACCGCCCCCACTCCCAGCAAATCCCTTGGAAAACAACAAAACAAAAAATTATAAGAAAATGAAGAAAAAAGGGGGGGGCACAAAGGGTTGAGTGGGTTGGTTTTTCAGCGAAGAAAAACGGGTGAGGGGCTTCCTTGGCGGCCTGCCTTCTTTACTATTTAATTATTTTCGCTGCTCTTTTGAGCCTGGCCTTTTGCTTACAACTTGTAAAATACTTATATAATAAAAACAATACGTAACAGTGGGAGTGGATAAAAAGATGGGCAATTGAAGGACCTTTGTATACTCTGAAAATAATTCGTGAAAATGTCAGGAGTTAATAATAGAAAGTTTTGGGTAAAAATGATCATTAAGATGGCATTTTAGTATAGTAAAGGGATTTTGTTTAATTTAACTAAAAAATATTAAAGAAATGCTTACTAAACTTATTTTATTAAGCATTTTATAATTAATAAATTGACATGTATTTTTTTGTCATGTTATGTTAAGCTTTTGCAAACTATCTTTCTCTTTCTTTTCATAAACTTATTAGGGTTAGTTTTATATATTTTTTTTATATTTCAAAATAATATTTTGTATTCTTCCTAAACATTCTAAACAACCCTCTCCCTTAAAAGAGTATTAACAAAAAAGAACAACCAGCTAAAAACAAGAAACGGAACCAAGAAGCGTTAATTGATTTTGTTTTATTCTTTTGCACTCTCTAAGCTCGCCACACAATGCTGGGAAAATGGAAAAGGATGTGCTTTTTTGGGGGGAAGGAAAGAGGAAAAGGAGGCAAAGCAAAAAAAAAGAAACAAAATACAGAACGAAACAGTGTAGCAACCCTTTGCCAAAGTTTTTCCCTTTCTTGCTCTGCTCCTTTTATGCTTAATTAAATATTCATCAAACACACAATGGAAAACTTTTAAATACTCATCAAGTTTGCGGGCATCGTCGTCTTGGGAAACAGCAAGGACCCCCATCCTTGCGTTTTCCAGGGAAACTGAGAAGATGAAGCCAAGGATGAAGCTCATATGTTTGTCTGGGTCTGTCCGCCCTAATCAATAACAACAAATCGCCGTTTACTTTGTATTTTAAATCTGCTTTGCCCAGCTATTGCAGAGAGCTAATACACTGGGAAAAGTGTGTATACTAAATTTATTAAAATAATTTAAAATTATTTTAAATCTATAAAAACTAAAAAAAAGCCTATGGTACTCTTAACTTTTTAAAATAAATATTTTTAAATATTTAATTGAGTTTCGAAAGTACATAGTTTGTTTTCACATGCTTTATTTTCAAAGTTTAAATGTTTTTCCTATTTAAAATAATATTAACACGGTAAATGTTTGAGAAATGGCAAAGTCTTTACAATTTATGAATACAATTTAAATTTCTCTCGTCAATTAATATATACATTTTCTTTCAGTGCATCCGCACACATATTTAGTACTCTTGAAGTATTCCCCTTTGGGACATTAAAAACTCATTTCCCCACCCGTGAAGAGCCCGTGAGGAACCGCCTCTCAATCTCAACCCTTTCCTCCTCCCAATGTGATTTTCTTTCTACTTTGTTTGTTATTTTTGTTATTTCAACATATGCAAAAGTTTTTGTTGCTTCGACTGTACACAACCTCCCCCCTGATACCCTCCTCCTGAAACATGTACAAATAACCAGAACAGGCTTCTATAGTCTACTGTTCAGTTAGATAAACTTTAAATAGTTCTCAAGTGTGTGCGAATGAATTCCGGGGAAGGAGTTGCAAGGGTTGTTTAGCGGGTGATGGGTTGGCTTATAAGTGTTCCTGAATCCATTAGAAATCACATAAAACTATGAGGTTCTGTTTACTTTGGCTTTTTGCTTTTTCTTCTTTTGTTTACGGTGGGAAAGAGGTGGGTGAAAGTGGGCTAAAAACCTGGTCAAGGGGGATTTAATTGGCTCAGGATTACTGGAGTACTAGAGTAAATGTTAATAAAAAGGGAATTAATGGGGCTAAGGGAAGGTATACTTATAAGTTATATATTTTCTTTTAGAAGATATAGAAGGCTTATAACATTTTATGTATTTTATATAAATGGAAATCTTTTGTTATAGCACTATTTTTAGTACTTTTAAAATATATTATAAATATAACATTTAAAAAAACAACTCAAGAAGCTTTAGCAAATCGATTTATATTTTAAACAACACTTTAAACATTGTACATTTTATTTAATATATTATAAGTTAACAGATTTTATTATTAAATATGACTACAAATGTCCTGTTCTAAATCCTTAAAAGATTTTTGTCTGCTCAAGTCTTTATAAATCTTTGAAATCTATTACTTGAAGACGTCAATCTTAACTTAAACCTCTTCTTACCACAAATACTGAAATATCTCTCTGGCAATAATGAAGTTATGCCTGATAAATGCATTAAAATTCCCACTCAGCCGGAAGTGGAAACCAAAACTCAACTCCCAGCTGTCATCTAAATCCTGAAGCTCTCCTGCTTCCTGCTCCCTGCTTCGGTTAGTCCTTGATTTAATTGATTTCCGTGGCTCTGTGACAGCTCGAGCCAATCGACAGCTTTTGGTAATTGCAAGCCGAATAAACCCCTTTTGCCGAAAAGAGTCTGCGACAAATGCAATTAACCAGCCGTAACGCCCACACACATTAGGCCAGAAACAGCAATGCCGACGAGGGCTTTTGATGTCACTTTTGGCAAATGAATTTATATGTGTATATATGGATGCTGGGTCGAGGTGGAGTCGTATATATCCCAGGGACATCAAACGCTCCTGCTTCTGCTCATATGTGAAATATTTGAAATATCATGAGCAACGTTCGCAGTCTCTCTCTCTCTCTCTCTGGGCCTGACAGCAATTACACAAATGTAATTTGCAGCTAAATGGAATGTTTTTAATGAATTTATATGCTCTGAACTGAAATGATATCGGAGGGACTCGAAAGGGTGGGCTGTGCTTGCCACTCAAACCAAACATAAGTACTTTTCATCATTTCTACGTATTGCTATTTATAAATCCATAAATAATTATTGGTAATTCCTCTTCGAAAATAGATTTATCTTTCCTCTAAAACTATTTTTAATCAATCTTGGGGTAGGTCGTTGAACCAACTTTAATTTCTTTATATATATATTTTTTTTTGAGAGTTTTGGGTTGAATGCACTCCCAAAAATATTTCACTTCTGCACTTTCGGCTGAACCCCGAATAATTGTGAGTACTTTTTTTCGGGCATTCTCATTCAGTTGTTGTGCTTGATCCCTCATTGTTCCATTGGAGGCTGGTACACTATTCATAAAAATGTATGTTAATATCGCGAGGAATTCACTTCCAGGGGTTTTCTCAAGTTCAATTGTCATTTGCATGTCAATGCCTGGTTACGTACCTTCAAGTCGTAATTCTATGAAGGAAGCATTAGCTAACTCTATTGACCTAGAACTTGAGCTGTTTTATGACAGAGATTTGTGAAGATAAAGCGAGGTTTGCTTGAGGAATTTTAAATATATTTTGGGGAAGAAAATGAAAGTATTATATATGATATTTTTTTTTAAAATTCTTTACAATTCAGATAATTATTATGTATTTAATGAATTACAGCGGGTAATTTAAATTAAAATTACTTAAAAGTTTATATAATTTATATAAGTTCTAAAAAGTGTCTTCATTTTAATTAATAATATGGGTGGTATAAAATTTCAAAATCTTTTTATTCTATCTTTTATATTTAATATATAATTTTAGGTTTAAATCATTTTATTTTAAATTTAGTAATATTCGTATTTTAAGAACCACAAATAAATTAAAGAAATAAATCAACGAGAAAATATTTTTTAATAATTTTATTTCTAAGTAGTTATGAACATATGTATATAATTATTTTAATAAGTAAAGCGCTTCTGTATTTTCTTTAGTTTTGTTTCTATTTAAAAATTACAAAAAAAAAAACATAAATATTTAATGAAATAATGAAAAAATATTTTGTGAGAGGTCTAAAGATCTTGTAGACTAGTGTAATTTGAGCGTCAACAAGATCTATAGTTCTCAGTTGCTCGCTCAATTTTTTTTTCCACGGAACCAATAAAGTTACAAAGCTTTAAAAATAAATTATACGAAAGTACCTCGACGTCATAAGCTGGAGAGTGTGAGAGAGGTACGAGTATAAATATTTTTTTTTGAGTTGAGAGGAAATTAGAATCTGTGAATGACGCCACTGTGGCTGGTCTGGCTGGCGTATATCTATATAAAGCTGGAGATCGGCTGAGCTGTCGATCAGTAGTCGAGATGAATCAGGCCTCTCTATATCAGCACGCCAACCAGGTGCAAAGGCACGATGCCAAGCTGATTTTAGACGAGTTCGCATCGACGCTACAGTGGAGATCCGATGGCGAGGACACGCTCCTGGACGTTGGCTCTGGATCTGGCAATGTCCTGATGGACTTCGTGAAGCCCCTGCTGCCGAGTCGCGGTCAACTGGTGGGCACCGATATATCCAGCCAGATGGTGGGCTATGCCAGTAAGCATTACCAGCGAGAGGAGCGGACCAGGTTCCAGGTCCTGGACATTGGCTGCGAAAGTCTGCCGCAGGAGCTGAGCGGAAGATTCGATCATGTCACCTCGTTCTACTGCCTCCATTGGGTGCAGAACTTGAAGGGAGCCCTGGGCAATATTTACAATCTTCTGCGGCCCGAGGGCGGCGATTGCCTTTTGGCCTTTCTGGCCTCCAATCCGGTTTACGAGGTCTACAAAATCCTTAAAACAAATGAGAAATGGTCGGGCTACATGCAGGATGTGGAGCAGTTTATATCGCCGCTGCATTACAGCCTGAATCCTGGCGAGGAGTTTAGTCAGTTGCTCAACGAAGTGGGTTTCATACACCACAATGTGGAAATACGCAATGAGGTGTTTGTCTATGAAGGTGTGAGGACTCTCAAAGGTGAGTTAGTTACTTGTAAGTTGTTTTGATAATTTAAATAATAATAATTTCTATTATTTTCAGACAACGTAAAGGCCATTTGTCCTTTTTTGGAGCGTATGCCTTCGACTTTACATGAAGATTTTCTGGATGACTTCATAGAAATTGTCATATCGATGAACTTGCAGCAAGGAGAAAGGAATCAGGTTCAAAAGTTTTTGTCACCTTATAAGCTGGTGGTAGCCTATGCCAGAAAATCGCCAGAATTTGTTAATAATGTTTTGCTTGAGCCGCCGCCCCAAAACATTTTCAAGGGAGTTGATTAAGAGTTTTTAAAAATATTTTATGAATATTTACAGAGTTTAAAGAGTCTATTAACGCCAAATAATGTACTTAACAAACATGAAAATATTAATTTTTAGTACAGAAAGTTCCTATGAATTGTGAGGCATAGTAGTTTATAGCTTAAAGTTAGTAAAAATTCAAGTTCAATAAAAAATTCTAAAGATTTTCTGATATATAAAAGAATCATATTGTACTAAAATTTAAATATTTGAGTGTAAAAAATTTACTAGAATTTTTTGGGCACAATAACTAATAGTAATAGTAATAATAGTAGTAATAGTAATAAGTTTAAGTTAAGCCAAGAAATAAATAAATTCATGGAGATATCTCTTTACTTTTTCTTGTTAATTAAAATGAATATAATCTTATATATATTAATGCTTAATAACGTACTTAACTACAAATATTTTAACAATAAAATTTAGATCATAGAAAGGTAGGAAGGTTTTTTGTGGCACAGAAACTAATATATTAAAGTTAGTACAAAGTTGACATATAAATAAAATAATTTAGAAATTTCCTGTACCTTGTACTTTTTCTAAGTTATACATTATATTTTAATTAAAAATAATCTCTACAACCTGTTAAATTAAAGAAATATAAATATATTCTTATAAATATTAGTTTAACTATTGTTATATTTACTAATTTTATATTCAGGTTATAACAGTTACTATTTTACGTAAATGTGAATATTAAGCTTACTACGAATCGAACATGTAATTGAAAATTCCATTTGATGTATCATTTATAGCGCGACTCGGGCATTATAATTGCTGCTTTTGACAGAACCAATTATTCAAACAACAAGCTTAAATCTCTCTAGCTCTCGCTCTCGATTTCCTATGTGTATATATATACAAATAAACGTAGTTGTAAGGGGTTAACTCTCACTCTCATTACGACTTTTCATCTTTCGGTGAGCTTAGCGTCAAAAACCGCGTGCGTCTTAGCCGCGCGGCGTTTCCCTCGCGATTTTGATGAATCCAACTTTTCCGCAGACAGAAAACCGCCCGTTGTGCGCGGGGGAAGCCCCCTCTGAAAAGGGTTGAAAATGTTGCGAATTCAGTCTAAGAACAATTTTAATTGTTTTTCGGTAGGTTTTTTTTTCCGTCCTTGTGTGGGCTACGTATGTCAGGGTTTGTTGTGGAATTTTCAAAATGAGTTATTAACGCGACGCGATGTCGACAGAAATGCGCATTCATATCATTTATCAGTGGGTTAAGAAATTTTCAGTCAGGACTGGGGAATGGGGACTGAGTGAGGCGTGAGTTTGTCTAGCTTCCAGGCAATTGGCAGTTCATCCGCAGCATCCCCACCCTTGGCCCCTCTTTGGTAGTAAATGTTTGTCTTAATCTTTGATTTTTGTTTTCGTTTGCATTTATATCCCGAACTTACCCTCGGCAAGTCCCCGGCAAATGTAAACGACAGGAATTAATTTAGATAAATGATTTCTCAAGTGCGCCGGCTCTGAGCTTCAGACGATTTGCCGCCTGTCAGTCAAATGGGATTCTACATTCTCTCCCTGTCCGCGTTGGGGCGTGGCATGCGATTTGTACAGCGCCCCCCGTGGAAGTTGGAACTTATCCTGGAACTTACACCAGCCGACAGACAACCCGTCTCAAAATTGTTTTCGCAAACAAATTTTCGTATTGAAATTTGATTTATTTGTTAATTTGTTTGTAATGAATTTTCCGTTTGCTTCGTTGACTGCCTAAGGGGTAGGGGGATTTCTTCAAGGATTTCGATGGGGTGAGTGGTATTGGTTGCTCTTTAATTGCCTGTTCCTGGCATTTCCGATTTTCCTTCTCTCTGCATCATTTGTTGGGCTAATTTTCTTGGAGAGATTTGTACGATTTTTGGAAGGAGAAATTGTTGTGCTTTGGCTTGGAAAAAAACAATTGAAAAATTGTTAATTTTCGAGGATGGGAATTCCTCCGTTCATTGAATTTTTATTGGGAATATATTCGTTCAATTTATTTGTAAATATAATTTATTAATTCATTTATTTTTAAAGAATACTTTGCATCATTTTTCTAGTAAATATTTCGGTTATTTTTAGAAGTCAAAAGTCAGTGTGGAATTTTCCTACATGGAACTAACTTATTTATTTTATAAGCTGCTAAATTAACCAAGTAACATCTAATTAATAAGAATTTCGTATATATAGATCATATCTGCTAAAATATTTTATTAGTAAGTTTATTATTCATTTAATCTACTTAAAATATCAAAAACTTAATTTTCAAACAATTTGATTTAATTATCACTAATCTACAGGAATTGTCCCATAAATAGTTTACAAAAAGATACCTAAGATAAGGTAATAATAATGTACTTCAAGGTTATAATAATAAGGTTATACTGATAATAAAAATCAGGAAATATTTAGTTCCAAATTCTATAAAAGAAATCTCTATTTTATCAGGTTTAATTTCTTATAAATAATACTTTACCTTAAAAATAATAATATTCACTTTCCATAATAAAATGAACATATATTCTCCGATACTTTCCTTTCCTCTTTCCCTTTTTCCCAGATCTACCCACAGTCGTATGCGCAATATGCTGACCCCGCGCTTTGTCGTCGGCTGACCCACCCGATTCCGCTGGCCGATTCCGGAGGCGTAACCTCAAAAACAAACACCGAATACCGAATGCCGGAACCGAATGACGGCGGATGTTGTGTTTTTACGGCTGACTATATACACACATATATAGTATATGATATATGTAGATGTGTTTATGCAAGGGGGCGTGTGCATTTGGCTAAAGTTCAAACAAATTGCGTGGCCATCGAAATGAAATGTCGGGATTTTCAGGTGGCTTTCCCTCCCGAATTTCCCATTTCAGCGGCTGACCATTCATTCTGTTTGAGTTTACTTAGCGGTTTTGTTGACTCTCCGGTGGCTTTGATTGCGTTTTCCATATGCAAATGCGAAAAGGACAGCCCCAAGAGCGAGGCTTGGCCTGGCCTTCTATCTATTTAATGGCCAACAGAATGCAATTACACTCACATAACACAACAAAGCGGGGAAAATGTGCCTCATTATAACAAATTATAGAAGGAATATTGTAATTTACTTTCTGGCTCTCAGTATCATGTGCGGCTTTTTATTAAAAATTCAACACTAACGAGGCGCTTTTGTTTTTATGGCAAAGAAGTATCACAGTCTGCTTTCTGTAGTGAGTGTGCGTGTGTGTGTGTTTGTGCGACCCCTTTTGGCCGTCTCTTTCTGGCCAACTCTTGCCATCTCCTGACATCTTCCTGCTGCTGTCCTTTGCGTTGGCAAATAAGAATTTTAATAAATTATATTGTAATATGACAAAAACGGTTGCGTCGACTACTGGCAGTGGCGTAAGCTTTAAAGGGGAGTTCAAGGAGGTTATTTTTATCTATAAATATATATTAGTAACAAATTGGCAAAGAAAACGAAAGCTAACCTTAATATTTTTAAAAAATTTTATAACACTTTTCTCTCAAATATTAAATTATTGCAAAAGATATATATATTATGTAATTATTATTATATAAATACGACTTATAAAATAAGAGAGTATGTAACACGTGCCACGCCCCTGTAACGACCCCAAGGAGTCCTTGTGTCAATTCTTCCAGGCCCGCAGTCTGGGACTTATGAATTTTTCAATAACAAAATGTTGTTTTATCAAAAAAAAATTTTTTGTGAAAAAAATTTTAGAAAAATTTCTGGAAAATTTGTTAGTCAGCTTGCAGCTAATTATGGGCACCAGGGGAAGCAACCGGAAACCCTTTGGGATGTCGAGTTAGCCCACGCTTAATCCTTTTCATTCTCCTTTTTTTGTTACGTTTCCGTACTTCATTACGTTTGGCTTCAGCTTCAGCTTTGGGTTTGGTTTATTTTAATTTCGTTTTATGATTTAACTTTACACCTGCTTGAAAAACGACACACCCACACAAGGACTCTGGACTGCACTTCAATTAAAAACCCGAGTCCTGGCCAAGGCACTTAAGTGCTTTTTACCTCCTTTCCCTCTCAGCAAAAAGGTGTGAGAACGTTTCTTTTGCCCAAATTATTTCAACATTTTCCCGCTCTCTAGAGGGAAGGGGTAAGGGAAATCAGAAAAAAGGGACAACAGTAATATGAAGATTTCTGCCAAAGAGTTCCTGGCATGCCGGGTCAAGGGTTTTCCCAAAAAAGCAATGGGTTTGGACTCGGGGTTCGGTTTTTGGGCTTCGTAGCCAACGTCCAACACTTCGTGGGGCAAATCTTCGTGTAATCGGATAAGGTAATTGGAGGCTTTGTCTAGACATTAAGTGTACATAGTAAATTTTGCTTTTCCCCAGTTTTGTCCCAGAGATGACTGCCAATGCGGATGGAAATGGGTTCCGGTAAGGCACTCTGAACAGTGATTTGAGATGTTCATAAATGGGAAGTTTGTGGAAGTATTTAGATAATAAAAATGTGTTAAAATCTATTCACTCTAACTGTAACAGAATTTTACAGGACATTTTAAGACTAAAAGCACAAAATTTAAGTAAAGGAATAATTTCCTTCATCTTTATATATATTAAATATTTTTTTATGACTTTAAAAATATTTAGTATGCATATTATTATGTGTTTTTTGAATAAGAATAACTTAAATACTTAAGTTTAATATTTATTTTAGTATGTTTCAGCTATAAGTAACCCACAGTACCAACTCCTTTCCCATCAATCAACAATTGCCTCACTGTGGAAACCCTTTCGCTGTTCGGTCTCAGAAACTTTTGTATGGCAACACATGTTCCTTTCCGCAGTTGGAAGCCACTGGTACTCCTTCCTCTCACCCCTTCCTCTTGGCAAAGTAAGGGAACCAACTCCAATCACTTGAACGAACAACTGCGACGGCTTTTAATAAATCGATTTAAATTTCTGATCATAGTTTCATCTCTGGAGAAATTTAATAGTTTTTCGCAATAACATTTTATGTGCGGACGCATACCCAGGACGC
Source organism: Drosophila punjabiensis (assembly GCA_008042585.1). NCBI lineage: Eukaryota > Metazoa > Arthropoda > Insecta > Diptera > Drosophilidae > Drosophila > Drosophila punjabiensis. The sequence goes on along the minus strand of VNJR01006093.1, from coordinate 490,383 downwards.
ACAGGATCTCCACATCATCCACTCTCTGTGGCAGTTGAAAAAGAATCAATACACGAAAAGTAATAGTTAATTGGGGAAAAACTATTCAGCAGTAAAAAATGTGTTTTTTAAATTTAGCTTCTATTAAAAATGAGGACAACAATTGAATTTTTAGAGGATCAAATATTTTGTAAAGTTCGAAAATAAAAAAAAGGTTATAAAAAAAATTTGAAAATAATTATGACACTTATATATATTTAAAAAAATATTGGAAATAAATGTAGTAACATAACTATTAAATGGATTAAATTCTTAAATATAAATTCATTACATTTCATTTCATTTCATTGTAAATTCATTTCAATTTAATTCATTATACTGATAAAATTCAGTATTAAGAAAGGAAATATTTATGGCTGATAACTGATATATTTAATACATTAACAACAGATTAAAGGTTTGTAGTTTTGAGTTCATCCTTAGCTTAGAAGTATTTTTTTAAGTGCACCACTGGAAACCCAGCAAAACTAGCGAAAACTACCCAACTAAAATAATAAGAGCGGCAACAAACTTGGGGCCCGGCACGTTGGCCAAGTCCAAACAAAGAAACTGTAAAGTTTACGGGTCACACGATGTGCCAGGAGCTCTACAGGGATACCCCTTCTCTGCCCTCTCTCTCTGCTCTGTCTCCTCTCTCTATTCTGGCAGGACAACGACGTCGCTGCAGCTTCCTGTGCATGGCAATAAAATTACTTTAGCCCATAAGTATGCTACAATTTTACGTACGAGCTCCCAGCTTTTGGTCGCAAGTGCGGCAAATAGTTTTGTCGCCACGCCCCCTGAACCCCCAGAAACCTTCGCTGGCCTCCTTCTCCCACTGTCTCTCTCTCGTAGTTTCTCTGTTCTCTGTCTCCCGCGCCGAGACACACATCATAATTAATGCAAAGCTGGCAAATGTATGCAACACCTGCGGTTTGTTTAAAACGACCACAAGCATTCCCCACTGCAAAGTCCTTCACACATACAAATACACATACTGAGCCACTATTATATTTTGCAGCCAATTTTGGTTATAGAAAATATTAGTCCAGTTTTATGTTTATTTAATTGTAAGTGGTTTCAGCAAACCTTTTGTATTATTTTAGATCTGGCAAGGAGCCACAAAGATCTTTATGGTAATAAAAAAAAATAATAATGCATTTTTTTATATAGATTATTGTAAGGAGTTATTAATAGGGGCTTTGAATTCGTTTTAAAAAATATAAATATATTCTATTTTCTTTTTTTAAATATATAAAATAAATTCTACATATCTACTTGATTTCAATAAAAACATGTAATATTTAAAATAAATTTTGGTATCAAAGAATGCCTTGTCTATAGTGCTCAAGCTTAAATTCTTCAAATTCTATTTCGTTTTCATCTCTCTGTTGACGAAATCATTAAAAAAGGGTTCTCGTAAATCCGTAAAAGATGCCAGAAAGCTTTAAATTCAGTGATGTTTTTAACAGCCAGACTGTACGGGGTCGCGCGAATGTAAGTAACCCCAAAGATCCTTTATTGTACAGTACAAGCTGCTCTTGCAGGTAGCCAAGGCCACCTGGGTCTCGGTGGGGGTGATCTACCTTATGGTCAAGATGCAACGGAACAAAGCGAAGAGCCTTGATCCCAAGCTCTACTGCAAGGGATGCCAGCAGGGGCTGCTGCCTAGCTAGGATCACTTTATTATTAAGATCAATTTGCAAATTTTACAAAATCTCGTGTTAAAACATAAAACTGTTAAAACATCACCAAATACATTAAAATCTAATATTTCATTAAATTGTGATCCTTTTAAAATTATAAAGTCCTCCCCCAAGTCAGTCCCATTTCTTTTTATTTAATTACCAAGCAAAACCATTTTCGATTTCAAACCAATAAAATTCCAATTTCATTGCAATCATTTTCAATACGCTTCGCTTTTCAATTTGAATGCCGGAGGGTCAATAAAATTGGTTTTTCAATTGGTTCTGGTATATTCTTGCGGTCAGTTGAACAGGACCATATCCCGAAAACCCTTATAACCCAAAGCAACCCCAACCCAAACTCTTGGCCAACAGCCGTTGACGTGATGACGACACAAGTTGCTTGCGGTTAGGTTCTTCTGTCGCATCATGCGACTCCTCGAGGGTTAACTATAATTAACCAGTTAAGCTCTCACATTCCCGCCAATTGCCAATTGTTTTTTATATAGACACATACCATATATATATTTTTTGGACCCTTTCTGCTCTGCTGTTATCCACTAATTAATGGTCTTTTGTTTTTTAGTTGGCATGCAAATGAGTTGCTTGTTCTGAGGCATTGAGTTGTTGTCCTCCACACGTCAATTAAGTTGGCATCGATGTCACAGAAGAATAAGGCTTTTGATGAGACTGTAAATTGAAGGTTTTTTTGAATTATTTCAATACATGTGATGACATCATTTGTGGTTTTTATGTTTAGGGTTAACTATAAGTAAGGAGTTAAGGAGGTTAAGATGATAAAGTAAAAAGGTTTGGTTGTATTTAATATTTAATTTCTAGTATGAACGGTTATTTTAATATAAAATATATGAGATATTATATATAATTTTTATATATTTTTTATATTTAGAAGGAAAAGTCTAAGAAGTTGAGCATTAATCCCGCCTAAATCGTAAGTTTTTGCAGACATTGTCCTTAAATATCTTAAGTATGGAGGAAAGAAGAGAAGAAGTTGCTAAAAATAAAATAACTTATGAAACTTGACTATCTCTTGTTAATTATAACCACGGAGATTCTTCAGTTAGAGCCTGTGTAATTAAATAATGCTCCCCGCATATTTTTAAAAAAAGCATTTCCAACGCCTTTAGCCTAAAATAAAAGGGTAGTAGAAGGGCAGAATCTCCCAGAAAATCAACCCATTCCACATACAGACTCCGCTGCTCAGCAGTGGGGCAGCAAATGAAACCCGACATAGATTTTGTTCTCAAGTTACACTCGCTTTTGTTTACACAAAAATTATGTTTAATGAGCAGCAACCCCGAACTACAAGGACCCGAGAGCAGCTTCTCGGGGTTGGCGACGGCCCAACTGACAATTATAATTACAAGGTCTTAAGTTTTTCGTGAAAATTATTATTTTAATTATGGGCCGCAAGTGAAGCCGAGGGTGGAAAAATCGAGGCAAGCGAAAATTCGATACATTTACGACTGGCACAATGTGACAGATCATAAATTCAGCGATTTGAGTGATGTGTTTGTGCAACAATAAACTAAACGAAATATTTCGCTTTATACGATTGCCATTCGGAAAGAGAGTGTGGAAAGGGAAAATGACAGGGAAAGAACCATCTAATCAAGTGACATAATCAGTTTTTATGGGTACCAAGGCAATCATAACTTTTTCACATACATTCTATATATGGATATACCCCGTATATCGAGTTGAGTTTTATTTTCGCACGTTGATAATTTTTATTTCCTGCTGCTCCTTCGCCAGATAACTTGGCTGCGTATGTCCTGTGCAAATAAAATACATTTTTGCTGCGCTTTTATTTCCCATCAAGAAGTCGCACACAAGTCCGGTTCGTCCTTGCTCCCCCTTTGTAATAATCATTTATTTAATGTGCCAAAACATTTATTATTTCCGCTGACCGACGAAGACCTCGGTCGTCCTGTCTTGCTCTGTGTTTCTGTGTGTGTCTGTGTCTGTGTGTGGGAGTCCTGGGAATGGTCAAAGTTAGATTGGACACTTGCGCCATTTTCGCCTAATGAATCTAATTGAGTCTAACAAGTGGCCAAGGCACATCATGTTAATGCTAATGTTGTCGCCCCAATCTCAGTGACCTTCATGTCCTCGGTTGGGTCTTTAAGATGGGCTTATTTTGTTGGGAAAGGAAAAAAAAGGAAAAGTCCTTAAATTAGCTAATACTTTGCTAGTGATATTTAAGACTTTAAGTTGAGTGAGAATTAATATTTATCTTTGTAAAAGAAATACTGTAATTATATTATTTAGCGTTTTTTTTGTGCTTTTCTACAATAATTCATGTTATAAGGACATTGGCTAAGCTACATTTAAATCTTCTTCCTTTACTACAAAATAACCTACAGTTTATAAATTCACCAATAAATTCCACAAATTTTATGAAAAATTACAAGCTACTCCCCGAAGCTAAAACTGGGCAGTAAAAACAGGCTGGATTCAGGACTCGAAACAAATAAAGCCAATAGCAAAATGTTAAACGAAAAATATTTCCAACTCATTGATTGCCCTACTCCACGACCTGAATATCCTCTGTGTTTGCATATTTGTGTGTTCAAACAGCAGCTAGAAATTGAGAAAAAAAAAAATAACTGAACAACAGAATGTGCCATTGGGTGGGTGGGTGTGTATACACAGTATACTGTACAGTATGCCCTCGGTGCTCAGTCTATGAAATAATGAACGCTTGAATGATTGCATACTTTTCGGCTGCTTGCCGTTTAACATTTTCATTGCCATAACTTGTGTTGTTTTTTTCCTTGTTTTTTTTTTGTTTCGTATATGAAAAAATACCGAAATCGGTTAATGTTTATTGAAAAAGCATAAAATTCGTTCTACCAGAATGGAAAATATGCTTTTGATACAATTATTGTTCCTATCTGCAGGCGCCGGGTCTGAAAACGCACCCCAAACCTACGAACTGAATCCTCACCCTCTTATGAAGCCAGTTTGAAATTTTTTTGTATGCCCTTTCAGGGGGTATTATGATTAAATACAAACATATAAATGTTTTTAAATAATAATTAAGTTAAAAGTAATATTATTAAGGCTTCGTTATATATATTTTATTGATATTTAAATTTATAAAAGGAAAAATATAATAAATAAACTTCCAAGACTTTTATCAAAACTTAGCAAGTCTCGAAATATTTTTTGAATATTTATTTTAAAAATTTATTTATTACCATGAAAGTGTATCTAAACGTCTACTTTCCCGTTTTGTCTAGGCTTTCCCGTTTTCAAATTTGTTTTTCTTTTTGCGCTCGTTTTTTCGTTTGAGTTCATTTTGCCCCCCGGCATGCTGTTCTTTTTCTGGCTGCGACCCCGAGGGCCTGCAGTTATATGGGTCGCTTGACGTTGATAACAATCCAGGATAATATGCGGCAGCCAGAGAGATGAATCCTGAATCCTGATGCGGCTCTAGGAATCGGCTTTGGCCTTGGGTTTTTGGCAAAAGCGGAAAGCAATTTCATGGCCATGAGGTGGAACCATATTCAAATGGAAAGGGAATGTATGATTTTAAGGGGAAGAGCTTTTTTGATTTTTTAGTTGCAATATTAGCATATGGGTAGTATTTAAGGGAATATAGCACTTATATTTATGATAACTATTGAATTTTTGTAATTTAAAGGAGATGGGTTTTTTTTGAAAGGAATTCTATTGGAAGTTATTTAAAAAGAATCTGGAAATTACTAAAATTTATATGTTTAATTATTATTTTATTTATTAGTTAAATTATTATTTCAATCAAATATGAGCGATTATTTTATTTTTCTCTTACAGGTTGAATTTGTAAAAAAGCTTTACGTTATTCGCATCTTGATTTTGTATATATTTAATTCATAATTTAGCTACCTAGTATTTCCTATGTTGAGATCCTTTTTCTGAGACCACAAAACGAGAATTGTTCAATACTCTTTATTAATAAGTATTAATTATATTTGAATATTTATTATATTAGTTGATAAACCAAATAAAAAAGCTTATTAAATAAATTAAAGCTAAGGTAATCTCTAAAAAGTGTGACAAACATTTTCCAAAGTATATTTCCGTTCGCAGAAAATGTAATCCTTTAATCATGTTCAATCTTATCAGATTAAGCGTAGAAAAAATTACAACACATTTTGATTATAATTTTGATGAATTTTGAACATCAGAAAAGTTGTATTTCCCAACAACAAAGATGGGTGAAATTACATTGCTTTGATATTCAAATGCTCGCTCTTGTAAACTTTCATTTGCCTTTAACCGCCACTCATTTTCACAATTTTCGCATTTTATGCATTATTCAAAAGTGCTGTCCTCGGTCCTTGGTCAGCGAAGGGTTAAGGGAGGGGCCAAGGACTGCTCACGGAACATATTTGATATTTCATGCCCAAATAAATGCAATGAAAATTCATCAATTGACTCGACTCGCCAACTCGTCAACGCCTCAGTTGGCATCGACACTGTGTTGTGGCCCCCATTTGCATATAAATTGCTTTTGACATCGTTTGTTTGCCGAAACACTTTTTCCATCCTCCCCGCCCTCACCCCCTGCCCACTTATAATTCCCAAAAAATACTTTTTTTCATCGTTCATGTCAAGTGCTTATCAGCCTGTTGGCATCTGTCCGGAAAAGCAATTGCAGAGCTCTCAGCCTCACTTTTTTAATTGCCACAATTTGCGCTTAAACGTTTTGGCATTTCAACTCGGCGCCTGAAGCTGCCGAAAAAAGAGAGAAAATAATATATAAACGAAACAAGCGACACCCATGGTGACAATTATATAGAGCAGCTCCAGGTTGGGGACTCCAAAATGGAGCCCTGCATTGGGAAGTACTACTGCCCTCGGGGCAGCATGGCAGGCTTACAAGTTGGCCCATTAGGGCCACGCGCCTTGTCTGCGGAGTTTCCCGCGAAATGGGGAAGGGCATAGAGTCGCATCGCTGGGCGGGAATGTCAACTTAAATGCCAACAATAATAATGCAGGGGGAGGGACTTGATTAGGTAAATGATCAAGACGAAGAATTAATGCTCTGCCTAGAGGAAAAGTGATAGGAAAATAATAATATAGGTATTTCAATTTTAAAAACAATTTGAAAATCTGAATGAAAATTTGAGCTGAGAATTTGTAGTTATTATTATTCAAAATGTTGTTATATTTAAACAGTTACTTATTATTACAATCATTTAGAATGCAAATTTGAGCAGAGAATTTATTTTGTGTTATTATTTTTAATTTTGTGATATTTAAACAATTATTTATTTTTCAATCTTCTTACAAGGCAAATTTGAGTTGAAAATGGTTATTAGATAAAAAAAGCTTTATTTTTATTTATTTATTGTTTTGTAATAATTGAATTATTATTTAGTATTAATTTATTTAAGAACCATTATGAAACAAACATTTAAATATTATAAAAACATTTTAGTATACAAATGTTTCCCTCTTTCTAGCAAGTATTTATATTTATTTTTCTGCCGCTGAATTCGTACTTGGAATTTTAGGTCCAATCCCGGAGGATTAGTGCCTGTTTTTTGAGTGCTTTTTGAAGAATATATATTAGTATTTACTCGTATCGTATTTTATTAAAATTTCTTAGTTTAAACACATATGGAGGCCTTTTTGAAAGAAAAAAAATTGTCTTATAAATATTTATACCCTTAAAGAGTTTTTTTTACTAATATATAGATTGATTTTATTATTATATTACTATGAGTTTATATTTTTCCTAATCAAACTATTTCCATATTTATTTTCTCACCAAAATTTTAATGACGAATAGGGGACGCATTTACTTATTTATTTTCCCCTCAACAAACTTAATGACAAATCGGGGAAGCCCCAAAATCCAGTTGGTTTTTGGCGCCCAAGGGGCAACATGCGGCGTTGACACAAAAATTCGTTAGAAAAACCCCAAGAACAAGACGTTAGAAAAGCGGCGCAGAAAAAAAAGAGGAGGAAAATCTACCGCGACGATGGCAACTGAGGGTGACATTATTTTTCATGTCAATGCCTAAAAAGGTCCAACAAGAATAATAACAAGAAAAGCGCAGAAGCTGTGGCAGACTTTTGGCGGTTCGTTTTTTCTTGTTGTGTTTTGTTTGCTTGGCTTATTCTTTTGCATTTTTTATAGACTCGGCCACGCCCAACCCACCAGTACGCCCCCCGAGGGCAGGTGTTGCGCGCTTTGTTTCTATTGTCATCAAGTGGAATTGGCTTTTAATGTTGCCGCTGAGATATCTTAAGAATAATTGTTTTGCGTGTTTTTCTTGATTTCCACGGCTTTCACATTTTCGTATAGGCCCCGCAGGTGCGTTTTATTCCTAGCCGATGTGATTTCTGGCCCCGAGTTTTTAATGTTTACTTAGGGTCGTGTTCTTTGAGGGTCGCGATGGGTTGAGACCAGGGACCTGGAATGGTCCAGGGAGTTATTAATTGTTGAGAAGAAAAGTTTTTGGTGAAAAGGGAAAACACAGCAAAAGTAGTAGAGGTTATTTTAAGGAAAAAAATTTAAAAACAAGTCCAAAGGTGGCTTGAAATTAATTAAATACAAATTTAATGAAGGAAGCAATTGGAGTACTTGGTGAAAAATATTATAATTAGTTTTAAAATGTAAAATGTAAAATAAAATTGACCAGAATAAATGGTAGTTTTAGCATCTTACCTAGCAAATTTCTTAAAATATTGAAGCCTTGTTTTGAGTCTTTCCTAATTCATCCATTAGTAATTCCTTTCTCTCCTATTTTTAGCTCTCTAAATAGTTTATCTTCAAATTTTTCAGAAACCCGTTCGAGAGAATTATTCCCTCAAATATGCAAATCCCACTCATGTGTGTGGGTACGCATCGTTTTCGATTTAAATATAAATTAATATTTTAACACGCTTCAGCTCTGTTCTGTGTGTGTGTGTTTTTTTTTTCCTTTGGTTTCGGAGCATAATGAAGTCGGCGAGGAGCCAGTCTGGCTCTGATTTCGAAGCCTGAGCATCCTCTGTTCATTTAAATTTAAATCCATGTGTGTGTGCCAGCTCCTTTGCTCATTTAATCTTAATTAAAAACCGGTTTTTCGGGTTGCTGCCTGCTCTTGTTTATATATTTTATTTTTCATTCTATCTGCCCCAAAAAGTATGCTACGATGCTGAGAACTGTTGAGTTTTATTGTTGTTGAAACGGGTTAAGGATATGCGAGGCAGCCTGGCACATTTATTTAGTATTCATCATATTTCTGATTTATTCAGTGGCAAATGGGCACGCGTATTAATGCTTATAATTACATCCAACGGAAAGTGTAACCTCCCCAACCTGAGTCAAGGAAGGGGTTGTTGTTGTGCGAGTGTGGAAGTGAGTGTGTATTCGAGGTTGTTTATTCATATGAAAACTGTTGTTCTTCGGGTTCGTTTATAGTTTACGCATTTCACGGTTGAATCCTTTGGGATTAGATTAGTGCCAAAGGCGAGTCTCAAGGGTGAGGGGGTTGAAAATGCCAAGGATGCTGTTTTTCGGAATCTAAGAATATAGAATTGAGAATAATAAATATGGACTTGTGTTTTTAATATGGGTATTTAAACCATTATTATAATAATAATCTGTTGAAAATTATGTAAATAAAAACTTATCTTATTATTGTTAATCTAAAGTTATTTGGGAATTTTCAACCGGTTTTTATTTCTGTATAATTATAAATGCTTTCAATTTTATTAGTCAATTTGTTTTTTCAATAAACCCATTATTTAAAACCCATTTTTCCCTTAAAATTTTTATTACTTATTTGACACTCATAAATTCTTAAAACCTTTATAATATTTTAAAGGTTCGTAGTACATTTTAAAAAATGTCTTTTTTCACCACGAAAGTACATCCACTTTCCCCTTAAATATTCGTTATAGATAAGCCATTCTGCAACCATGCATTAACACATTATAAACTTCCACTTTTCTCGTTTTCAATGCGTATGTTGATTTTTATGTTATTTCATAACCCAAAATGATAAACATCAAAAGCGACTTTTCAACTGTACCATAAAAATTGATAGAAACATACGCACAGGCACACTTCATATGTGTTTTCTTCCTTTTTTTTTGCAGATTACGATTTTTTTTTGGCTAAAATTTTTCAATAATTCCGCAAATTCAGGACAGACATCGAACGAGGGGGTGGCTTTTTTTTGAGGGGCGCTTGTGTTAAGCGCTACCTTTTGACGCACTTAATCTGCCAATAAAAGTAAATCAAAAGGCAGCGAAAACCCGGAACCACCAACCCCCCGAACCCAAAAAGCGGCAGTTCAAGAGGCATTTCCTGTTTTAAATTGAGGTATGCCATGGGATATTGCCGATATGGATATGGGATATGGCAGAAATTCCTTGCCTATTTTTTTCCCGTCTCCCTCTATCCATCTCTCCAATAAATTGCCGTTGTTTCAGATGGGGGAGAGAGAGTTTCTGTGTTGAAAAGTGTAATTTTAAAAAGTCATAATCGCAGATAAGTGCGGTCTCAAATTGCCGGAGCTGCAGACCCGAGTAAAAATGCCTGACAGAAGGCTATTCATTACAAGGACCAACGACGACCGGGGCTCGGGGGTAGACAGGATAACCATATGTATACATATATACATATCACATGTGACTACCAAGGTCCATCTTTGTGGGTGTGTATTTTACACAACTTTTGCCCATAATCCTGGCGCTGGCAACAACAAAAGGAATGAAAAAATGGCAGAGGCACAAAAAAAAAGCATCGAACGATTTACCAATTTTCATTTCAAGTCCATTGTCCGCCCCCCTTGGCTCCATGATATATGTAGGTATTAAAAGTTATTGAAAAAATTGCTGACAAAAGAAGTATAAATATTTACGCAAAATACTATTTGAAAGTCAAGAGGCAGACACAGGATCGGAGGATCGAAAATCGAGGTATCGGCTTCGGGGGTTGGGCTTGGGATTGGGCCTCTCGAAAGCGGATTTCAAGCATTGTAAAGAGCCGTCGACTGGCAAATGCAAATGATTCGGCTCTTTGATGTTTTATCCACAACCAATTTCTCACAGCACAAAAAAACACAGACTCTTAAGTTTGGACGTGAGATTTTCTCGGTTTTTAAATGGGTTGGGCGGGTGCTTCTGTGGCAAGTTTTAATTACAATGAGAAGGCAACTTAGGAAGTGGTTTTTTGTCTTTTAGGTATGTTATGAATAAAGGAACATATTTCATTTTACATTTAATATAGGTAAATTTATTGGGGATTAGGTTAAAGTATTTATTAATTAGGGCTTTTAGGTGTTCTTCAAAAAATATGTATTTTAGGATTTGAAGTTGTCTGAGAGGCGACATTATTAACATTTAAATTAATGTCAGAGCAAAGGAATAATGATTTTCGATTTGGCGGTGCCAGGTTTAATTTTTATTCTAATTAACAGCATAACTATTTAAATAATTTTTAATTTTTTCTCTTGTTTATTAATAAGGGAAATTCTTAACAATAAATGTAAATCAGTAATTTTGTATAGTAAAAGTTTAGACAGTAACTTATTTTTCTGCTAAGATGTATTTTTGAACGATTAATATATAATTTTTATGCATATCCCTTACTTTTTATATCCTCTTACCTCACATACAAAAAAACCGAAATTTAATTAAAAACTCCCACGCAATTGAAATCTTGCAAAAAGTTGAGACAGCAAAACAAAAGTTCTCCCTTGAGCTTCTTCTGGCGGCATTACCATCCAATAGATATAAATAAAAACCGAAAATGCTATAAATTTCATGTGGAATATAATTGCTTAATGGCAATGGCACAATGCCTAGCATAATTGCCACATTTTGCACCTTGGGAGCTCAGAGCACCAGGCAGAGAGAGAGTCTTATAAATAAAAATTAATTTTAAGCATCCCGCTGCCAGGCGAAAACAACAATAACAAGACAATTACACACCAAACACTCACCGACCCACACACACGAAATGAGCAGTTGCCACACCCGCCCCCCCAGGAACGCACCTTTTCCACCAAGGACTAACAAGGACACCGCACCGACAAATTGTCGGACGACGTTTGTCGAGTAGAAAATTGAAATTAAAAAGAAAATGCACAATGGCAAAAAATGTCTAAAATGTTAACAACTTTTCCGGCGGTGGTGCTGGTGCTGGTGCTGGTGGAAACTGTGGGAAATTGTCGCGTCTTGGGCGATAAATCAGGCAGGTGTCGTCGGCGGTTGGGTGTTAAGCATCTTGGCAGGCTTTTTCTCGTCGCTTTTTTGCCTTTTCGCTGGCTGTCTCTGTGTGAGTGTGAGGGCTGTGGTCGCATTAAAAATGCAGCAAAGTTGCCGAAACAAGCTACATAAACCACCCGAGAACGCCGGCCTTCCTTCATTTCCCTCTACAATATTTCATGCCAAAAGGAGGCGCAAGTAATTAAATTCAAGGAAAACTAACAGCAGAGACCGCACTGTAAAAATGCCATAATTATACGCGACTGCATGTCGTGTGGGCTTAGCGTACCGCCACCCACGGTCGGCCTTAACCTCTCACCCCCCCATTTGAGACACTTCCCCCCTCTCTTTCTTAACCCCCCAAAAACAGGCGAGACAACCTGCGGGGCGCACATACGCCGAGCGTCATAACCTTTTACTGCCTTCTGTCTTGGCCTTCGTCGACATCTTCATCTTCGTCTCGGTTTCTTTGGTGGCTCCTTTGACCTCGACGCTGCTTTGCTACCCTGTAAAAAAATTATTGAAAAGGAGTATTACTATCTGGAGGGTTGTAGGAAACAATATAGAGATTTTTAAGAATTCTGGGAATTTTAAATGGAACTCTGTCTGTGATATTATATTTTTCTTTAAAACTCACTTTAAAATTGAAAAGCAGGATTAAATATTTGCCATTTTTAAACTACTCAAAATTTTATAAAAAATAATATTACAGAGATCTACATTATGATTTTTGTATATAAGCATTAAGCAATATTCATTTGTTTAAAAATGTGAATAAAGTGGTTAGAGAGGATCAGGTGAGAAGTGTGCTGATTCTTGTTAAGACCGTGGGGAGCACTGATATAAAAAAATAAATAAAAAATTTACAACTTACTAAAAATATTTATGATTTCATAATACCTTTTTTTTAACACAAATAAATTTTTCCGTTAAAAGAATTTGCGAGAACTCTCCAAACTTGACTCATAAATATATTCTTTTTCAATTACTATTTTTATAATTTATATAAATATTATTTACAATAATCATTTAATATTTTCTACAGTATCAAAACCTTTGTAATACCCTGTTTTCCATTATCTTTTCTGGCTATATAGTAACCACATTTTTGCAACGCTTTTCAAGTCTGTCTAAAACCTCCTTCGCTCCCCTTCATGTTGTGGGGTTGCTGATGCCGCTGCTTTCGCGTCTTAATCCTTTTTCCATTATTATTTTCATAATTCTTATTTACATGACGCCAAAACGTCTTCGTCTCTGTCTCGGGTTTTTCCTTTGCCATGCCGAGATTTTCGTTTGTTATTTTTGTGGAAGGGGTGAGGTGGCGCTGCTTTCCCCTAATTTTCCAAGTCCTTGCCGCCTTCGTTTGGCTCTTATTTCTTCTGTTTTTTTTTTAATGTTTGGCGAAAAATTATTTTCTTATAACTGAATTATTCACCGATTACATGCCGTTGTTGCCTTTCGCGCTGTCTGTCCCTGTCTCGGTCGCTTCACCCCTTTTCGCCTTGGCTGTCGCTTTCGCTTTGCCAACCCCTTATCGTGCTTTACAAATTTATTACTCATACGCCCCGCCCAACGGGCCCGCAGCTCTTCGGTTTTCCACTTTTCCGGACAGACCCAGTTCGGAATGATTCGCTTGTTTGGCTATATCGGGGTGGGGCTGGGCCCATATATATATATATGTGTATATATAGAGATGTATAGGCGGGGGTGCGCATGTGAGAACTGCATAATTATGAGCGCAAAACGGATTTAATTTTTAATTAAAGCGCATTTGAGCGCCTCCTGTCCCATGTACTCTGTAGCTGTTGGAATTGCTTTACGTTTTTTTTTATTGTGTTTATGTTTGGATTTTTACTTTGTCTGGATTTTTACTTCAAATTAATGGATGAGGTTTTTATTTATATCAAGTTTATTTTGGTTACCTCTTATTTATCCTTAAGTCGAAAAATATTTTTTGCAAAAATTCTTAGATTGAAATCCACCTATTTTCCAACTAAAAATATATGAACACAATAATAACACAATATTCAAGAAAAGAACAAATAAAAAGCCAACTTTAAAGATCTATTGAATGTTATTAAAATTACAAAATGGATATAAATACGAAATTAAATATTCCCATTTAAAAAAGATAAATATTACTTCGAATTATTATATTATTATAATTAAAAAAGCTAATTCTGGTTTATAATTTAATTCCCCAGAATATATTAATCTTTAAGAGAAACTAATTCATATTAAAGTTGTATTAAAGTTTGCTTTACAAAAATTCGAATTTTACAAAACGACATTAAGTAGTTTGTCATAGTTAACCCTATTCATCAAATTGAATTAAAAAGAAAATTCTCATTTAAAAAATCTTCTGATAATGAGCTACTTTCCTGGCCACCTTAAAATTAAATTCCTTTTGGCACAGGTATCCCTCGATTGCTTTCCTTGGCGCTGGGCACTTGTACCTGTTTCTACCTCCCATTTCAGCCACCTCCAACCGCCTTCCTGGTGCGCTCAATATTATGCTTTCATTTCTGTTTGCCAAGTGTTTGCATAAAGCGCGCGTTGACTGACCACGCACCCCATACCCCATCCTCGCCAGCTACGGAGCAATGCCTCCCATGGATGCCGCCACCATCGGACCGTCCAAGTAACGGGCATCGATAATGTGTCGCATGTTTAACCGGAGGTTGCTCCTCCCTAGTAAGGATTCTGCACAGAGGAAATTATTTTAAGTGTGTTTTTAATAAGAAAACGTTGAAATATTGGTTCAGCAAATAGTAAATACAAGACTTTAAACGGAAACAAGAATATAAAGAGTGAAATATTTTAAATATTAAAATAGTATGAAGTAATTTTTCATGCTTTTTTTAGGTTCCATTGCAAATTTAATTATCGTAGTTCCTCGATAGTACCCGATCGGGTGCACTCTTTCTCATCGATTTTTACATTTAATAGTTTCTTACTGTTACCTTTTCTCTCACTTATACTATATCATTTACACTATTTACCATTAGCATTAAATTAGGAATTTAAGTCTTTGGTATTACGAAATGTGATTACTTCTAGCTAGGAAAATCTTGGTTATTATATAAACCTAAATGGAATAAATATAATTAAAAGATTGTATATAATATTATATCTTTAATTTATAATCAGAAAATTGATTAGATTACTTTTTTTTGTGTTTCAGTTTTAAATGCATAAAAATATATATGTAACTATTTAATAAGTTTCTTGTCTAACTAAACCATTTTCATAATATTTTTCTCAGTCTACTCCTGCTCCAGTTCCTGATTTTGCGCTGGCTCCTGTTTCTGTTCCTTTGCCCGTTCCACTGGCCAGCGCCCGTTCACGTTGATGATGACACTCATAACAATTGCGCGACGGCATTTTACCTGAACAAACTTTGATACATGCACGGGGTGGTGGTGGTGGTGGTGGAGGTAGTGGGAAAGGGGGTAGGGGGTGGCGAGGACCTCCAGCTGAAGGCAATGACCAAAGCCAAACCAAACGTAAACGCAAATGAAAGCAAAATGCAGCCATGTCAGCAGCAGCAGCAACAACGTCCACGATGATAGCGGTGCAGTGGCTGCTAACAAAACACGTTCGTGGGGTGCAATATCAGCAGAGGGGGGAACAGGTGGGTGGCGGAGCTCATACGGTGGCTACCTTGGCCATTTGGCAGTTGGCACTCGAATGCAATTTCAGTAATTAAAATAAACAACAGACGACGACGATGACGACGGGCAGTGCAACTCCTGTGATGGGCCTTCGGTCAGCACCGATGACAACATCATCATCAACATATCATTATCAGACAATCCTGGCAACCATTTGAGCCAATTGCTTTGTCAAAATAAACAGGATGCGTTTTAATGTACTCAGTTATGAGTAATGTTGATTATGGGATACTCTTCTTATAAGAATTAATACATTATTATTAAATAAGAGTTCTTATTAAGTATTTTTCTTGTCATTGTTATTGGTGTTTATACATAAATCACATCCCCATATTTTTCAGATTTATTAAGAGACAACTTAATGGTCTCTATCTTATAAAGTTTGTATAATAAAACTTCCCAGCAGAATCCCACAGTATCCTTTGGCCATAGGCAAGCACAGGAATTGACTTAATTAAATGCAATTTTCAGTGCGTTTTCTGGCCATTTGAGTGCGCAATTTACTGTCCACCCCATGGAGTGAAAATAATCGTGTGTGTGGTGTGCGGTGTGTGGTTGGGGTTGTGGCATTGTCACTCGCTAGGTTTTTATGTTTGTTTAATTGTCGGAGTTGCGATTCGCTTTATGCTTATTTATGATTTAATTAAATGCAATGCAGGCCGCAAAATGAGCCATGTAAGTCAGGGTTTGGGGCACTGGAAAGCTTAAATATCGGGGTTTGAGGCAGCTATTTAAGGGTGGCATCCATCGATGGTCGGGCTGGAGTGTTTATTTTGGTTTCGAGACGTTCTTTGTGGCCAGAAAATGACCAGAGAAGCTCATTTAATTAAGTTTCCCCAACATAATGAGGAAATTCACTGGCTTTGACAAAGGGACGTATGCAATAATGAAATAAATATATATAAAAATATATTTTTCCTGCAATTTATCATAAAGCCTTCAGATGGTTAAAAAGTGAAAAAAAGGAAAAACAATCCGACCATCAATCAAATTATTAAGCTACTGAGTTTTCCTTGCCCCTTTTTTTTTCTCTTTCATTAAATTCTCAGTAACATTTGGTCAAAAGTGTTTCCCTTTACGAAAAAAAAGAAGGGAATTATTGATTAAAATTTCTACCTTACAAAAAATACGCTCCCTTTGACTTAGCTTGGACCACATCCCCTACTAGCCCTAATCCCAAACCCAAGCACTTAACCCACCTTTGGCGTTGTTTTCGGCTTTTGAATAATTGAATTCTTCTGCTTGGCGAAACACAAAACTCAAATGCACAACCGATTGAGTTGATCAATCAATTTGAGGGCTCTAAAGGGAAGCCTGACCGGATATGAGAAATGAGAAAGATATGGAGACTAAAACGTATTGAATTTACACATTGGAACATGAGTCTTTAATTAACTTTGCTGAGTAGCGCTTAAATTTAAATAAATGATTTGGTTATAGAAAATGTTTAATTGTTTATAATTTTTATACTAAATAATATATATATATAATAAAACAAAAATCTCTCAAATTAAATCTTTAATAGAATTGTTAGATATTTTTTACTTAAAAATAAAATATTTCGAACAAAAAGAGTTCCGGTTAGGAACAATTGGTGAACAAATTTAAGATCTTAAATTAACAGTGCCAAGAAAAATATATTTATATATGCATAATTCATAACTTAAATTAGATAATTATTAAAGAGAGCTGAACTGCACAATAGGATGTTTTACCGCTTTATTAACATTACTCTATTTTTTCATTAGATTCACATAAAAAGTTCAGGAGGCTAGAGAATCAATTTATTTAATGTTAAGCATTTTAGCATTCTTAAAAATAAAAGAATTAAAATACTGAATTTTCCAAATATATTAATATAAAATTTTGTTATAAGTCTCTTAAGGTAAGCCCTTAAAATGTGAAATCGGTTATGTAATAAGCTGTATACCGTTACACCTTGTGCCCAGCATCAACCCATCATAATTTTCCGGGACTTTTCCTGTCTCAGTTGTGCTTTTGGCACTTCATTCATTTGTGAATGTGACAAGTGCCGACAGGGAATGAGAATTGTTGCTGACGACGCTCAACTTTATGTTGATTACCTTTTTTGATTATGTCTGAGTGTGTGTGTGAGTGTAAGTGTGCGAGTCCTTGGCACACGGCGGAAAGCCAGGATAAAACAATAAACATAAACCAAAACGGAGCAGCTACAACGGCGAAGGCAACGGCAACGGCAACGGCAACAACGAAGGGCATGAAATATGATTGAAGTCGAAATGAAAGATCCGGAGCAGGCACTTGAGAGGTGGCCCATGTGTAGAGCGGCAATCCGGAGCCACTCTGGGGACACGAGTTGAAAAGGTGCAGCTGGCAAAAGGGACATAATCACTTTTGCCGGCAAACGGCCAAATTAAATCCAAGGAATATGCACAAACACACTCACTAAGGATCCCCAGTGGTGGCACAGCGTCAACTTATGTACAATCCCCAAAAACATTCTAATTGCAATAAAAAGCAACATTAACCGGCGCCCAACGGCGGTTGGGAGCTGCTCGTCCCGGTGGCACTCAAAAACTGTCTCCTGCTTTGTAATAATCATCGAATAAATTATGCAAAAATCATTTCCATTGTTGTAAGTGGCTTTTCCCCGTGCGTTGACAACGCTCTCTCATCTGTTTCTCTCTGGCGGGCTTATTACGTCTCTGTATCGCATTACATTTGCTTTGCTCAAAAATTGGCAATACTTGAATATTTAATAAGCTACACAAAAGTTGCTCCCAACAACTCATTTCAAGTTTTTTACAGCTTGATGCTGGTTACTGGGAACTTGGAATGTTGGTAATTATAAATAGAAAATGCAGTGGGTATGGGCACCTTTAAATAATTAAATACAACCCTGGAAAACGTAATTCAAGTTACATATTAAAATGGGTTTCTATCAGAATATTTTTTTATATTGCATTCGTCTAAACTATAGACTTCAGACTCTAAAGTTAACAATTTTTAGGAATTTTTCAAACTGAAAATATAAATAAAAAAAGTTATTGTTTTATTTTGTGCTCTTAAATCATTTTTAAAACTTAAAAAAAGTACAAATATTTAAATATTTTATTATGTCCCTGAGACAGATGTGGAGACTTAATAAAAATAAATTTTAACGTAAAG
The DNA here is from genome assembly GCA_008042585.1 of Drosophila punjabiensis. Lineage (NCBI taxonomy): Eukaryota > Metazoa > Arthropoda > Insecta > Diptera > Drosophilidae > Drosophila > Drosophila punjabiensis. The sequence continues at coordinate 471,638 of VNJR01006093.1, read as the reverse complement.
TTCAATATTTTTCGGTACATTAAAAATTTAAAGTATTAAAATGTACCTTATTTTTTTATGACAGTGATCAAAATCAAAATATAATCAAAATATAATATTGGACCTCTCGATATATTTACATACAGTTAAATGGTTAGCAAGGATCCTCAAGTCCTCACCAAAGCTTGTGGTCTCCAAATTTTTCCTACAAGCTTAAACAAGTGCAACTCCTTTTGCCATAAAACCCAACTAAATCTCCAACCATAATATCTGTCGAGTGACATCCTTAAAATCTGGAGAATTTATCGACTTCTCGTAAATCCAATTGCAGATTGGCCAATGTAAAAATTATCTCGTTACGTGCAAAAGGGAAAATACCCGGAATACCTTTTGCAAGTCGAGTAGAGCTGAGCTGGGGCAACAGGGGGACGAGACATTAGCCGGGCATTTTATTTTCCACTTTGCTTGTATTTATTTAAATTTGAGCCCGCCCATATATATGGCAGTGCGGAGAGATATAGCCAGACGAGCATGGACCTTGGGCTTATCGCTGGCAAAGCTTATTTGCACAGGCGATTGCCGAAAACCAATCGGCGTAAAATTGAAACCAGCACCAGGGATCGCCTAGTTCTCCTTTATGTTTCCTTTTCTCCATTGTATTTTTTTTTTATATTTTTTTTTATTTTTGTGGGGTGTGCCGGGGCATAAAAATGAAAAACAAATAAAGAGGCATCAGGAGCGGCAGGCAAATGGGTGACGTGGCGAGTTAGTGGATAGGAAAAGTTCCAAAATTAAACATGCCCGATGAGCATCGATTGATTGACGCGCGATTTGACACGTGGAAAATGCATAAAATATGAAAATGCGAAAAGCCACTTGAACACACACAAACACACACACACCACAACTGTAATTGTTGCAGCAACCCTCGACAGCAGGTCCTTTGACTTCTCCAATTTCGTATGCAAATCGTCGAACGGACCAAACCGCGTTGTTAAGCGTGAAATTTGTTTTTCATTTTCATTTATATTTTTTTTTTTTTGTGTTCGGCGGTTGACAGACACTCAAATCGAATTTTTGTCGCGCTTCGCGGCAAGTCATAAGAAAATATTTGAATAAAAGAAAGCGAGCCTGGTCTGTCGGTTATTTTCCAACCCTCATCCCCCATTTATTCCGCAGAGGGGGACTTGACTTGACGCTTCTCTTTTTTTTTTTCGGCACATTATGCAAAATAAACATGCAAATAAGATTTGCAGTTAATAAAATTGGCGTACAACCTTATATTCGTGTTGTATTTATCCCCTGGCCTCCTCCGGGGCGAGATAAGTCCCGGAGACAACCCTCGGATAAAAAACAGCGACTTGTCCATATGCCACATTGGGGAACAATTATGTGAGATTTTAATTTTATTGCTAAACGATTTTTAGACACGCTTGTGGCAGAATTTATCACAAATCTTAAAGCTTTCAAATTTTGGAGAATATTTAAAGTGTTTAGTATAATAAAAACATTTTAAAAATTGAATGAAAATAGTTGAAAATGTAAGTAAAATGCAAAGAGGTAACAAGAAAGTTATTTATTAAATAAATTATAAATTTATACAACATTTTCTACTTATTATTAAGCTTTAACTGAAAATGGAAGCAGTAAACCTAAAAATTTGTTTTTAAATTAGAAAGTATGTTTTGATGATTTTTTTTAATGAATTTCTAAAGAATTAATTTTAATACTTAATTCGGGAATTAATATTTTTGTAATTTTTATTTATTTTAAAATTAATAATTTTATCAACTTTAGCCTTCATTTTTAAAGAAATCTAACAAAATATAGCCAATCATCGCCCAAAACTGTGTGTTTCATTAGCCATCAATAAGAAATCTGAAGTGTTCTGTCTATGAGTAGATTTTATTTCGATTTCGTTGCTTCCGGTTTTGGGGAACAATTTTCCCTTCGATGCCTTGGAGTGGCTTACAAATGGCATGAAATTCATACGCCGTGCATAAGTAGCGTTAAATTGTGAGATTGTATTACATTTCCCCCCATAAACAGTCTGGATTAAGATTTCTTTTCGGATTTTTGGGGAGGCCAAAACGGCAGGGGATCAGACAGACGTCAACAAATGAATTTTTGGAGCTGGTTTCGAAGGGCGATTTTGGTTCTTTCAGAGTGGGAATATTATGGGGGATACTACAAGGAGTTTTTATTTAAAAAGCATGCTGGCTTTAGTCTGAAAATTTATTTTAAGCCTACATTTTGTCAAAATATTATTTATAATAAAGTAGAGCCAACTTAAATTTAAAATACAAGCCCTTTAAAATGGATTCCAATAACCATTCCGATAAATTGACTGACCACTTGCCGTATTTGTCCAAATTTATTGATAGGCTCATACATCAAACTCCAAACTTCTCGGGGGAATTCCCTTTTTCCCTTTGAAGGAGATACAACTTTCGGTCACCCTGTTTCATTTCACGGACAGAATGCTGAAAACTTTGATTGATGCATCGTCGATAGCGATGGCGAAAAATGGAAATTAATCAAAAATGCAAACTGTCTTGCGACAGCCACATGCCGCACAAGTTGTTCGACTTTATCGCCGCCGCCTTCCCCTTGCCTGCTAATAAATTTTTATTTAAAGTTCATAAAACAAACCGTGCAGGATAATAAATTATGAGGAACAACAGCGGGGCATCCCCCCGCACAACAGCTGCGTCCATGAAATCAACATAAAAAGTCATTTGTATATAATTTTTTTCTCTGCTTTTGTGATTTTCTGTTCTTTTTTCCGGGAGATTTTTCCAAAACAAATTTTACACAGTTGCTGCGGCTTCACGCTTATTTCGAATGCTCCACGAAAAAGAAAAGTATGCAAAGTATGTGGCACTGGAGGCTGGAGTTTTTCCCCTGGAAAATGTTCCCCTTCCCTTTCTTGTTTTTCCCGTCGTAATTCGCATTCATTTATCTAAGCAGCCGTGTCTTCTTTTTGAGCTTTTTTCTTTTGTTGTTCGCCGTAGCTTACTTTTGCTTACTTTTTTACGTGACTGAAAGGAGAACAGTAAGAAAGAAAAGAAATATTGGCATAAAGGAAATGGAGGAGAATAGCGGCAATGCCATAAAGTATTGTTGTGCTTATTAAAAAACATAATTTCAGCATTTTGTTTGTCATTTATTATGATTATTTGCGGTAATGGAAGATGCCGAAATGATATCCAAATTTCTGGTTGGTTGTTTTGCTGTAAAAAAGACTCAAAAGAATGTTATTTTAGAACTGGAACTATAGTATTTGTATTTTTACTTCAATCTGATATAAAGGAGGAAAAAAGGGGTTTAATTTTGTTATGTATATTATCTATGAAACTGTATGATTGAGTAAATAATTAAAAAGTAATACATTTTACTAAGGTACCTGGCGTACTTCAAATCTCTCTCATTTCAAGCCTTATAATAATAATTAAATCAATAATAAAACTGTGATAGTTCATGTTTTAATATATCATTTCGAACAATATGTTTTTTTTTTTTGGTTTTCCTTTTTGAAAACCATCAGCAAAGACTGTTTTTTTTTAAACGTTCGACTTGCTGTAATTTATTAAAATAAATTAGAGTGTTTTAAACGCAGTTCTTTATAATTCATTTAAATTAATGAATGGTTTCAAACACATTTTACTTACTCCACACCATATCCTTTTTCAAAGACTCTTACTTAAAAAACAACCTAATGAAAACAATTCAAATCCTCCGGTGATATGCGCAAAATAAAACCAAAGTGAAGTCACTCGATGAGGGATTAAGTTGGTAGCCTCCAATCAGCAATCCTAGACCTGGCCATATATATCCTTCCTGCCTTCCTGCCGTCCTGCTGGCAACCCTTTTGTTGCTGCTGCTGCTGCTGCCGCGACATGATAAATGACCGGTGTTATTCAAATTAATTGATCAAATCCGAATGTCAGACTCTGGAAATCTGCGAGAAATTGCCAAATTACGGCATCAAATGAATTAAGTGCCGACTGCCACTCGCATGACACATGGCCAGCAGAGAGCGGATACGGATGTGGATGTGGATGCGGATGCGGATACGGATATGCCTGGGTATGGGTGCTGCTAAATTTGCATGTGTCATGCAAGTGTCCAAGTGCGAGTGCGAGTGCGACACCCAGCGGGCACCAAAACACCGCCGGCAAATTCCGGACGCAGCCTGCCTGCTCTACGGGTATATGTGTGTCAAACGGTATAGCTTCCGGTTGAATGATTGGACAAATGAATGGCTTACAAACGGACGCATGTCGGAACGGACGCAGGATAACCACATCCGCATCGACGGGGTGGGAGGGGAGGAGAGGAGGCCTTTGAGAGGGAGTCAGGATCAGGAGGAGTAACCATAGTCCCTGCGGGCTTCTGGTCAAATGTTTGCGGTTTCAACAGGGGGCCAGTACTTGCCCAGAAAATGAGTCACTCAAAGAAATGTGCATTTATTTTGAATATAAACTTAATTTTATCAGTTAGAAATATTAAACATGAAGAACAAACAAGTTGTTCTGTATTTAAAAATAGGTTTTAATTATTGCTTTATTTTAATTTTTTATATCTTTACAACATTAAAACTAAGAAACCAGTTAAGGTTTCTCTCTTCTATTCTACTCAGAAAAGTAGGCAATGTCTGGTCGTGGACTCTAATATCCTTTTTAGGATATTTTCTAAATATTTAACCACACAATTCTCTAGGTAATCTCAGACTTTCCATCTTTCTCCTCAGTGTAGTTCCTGCTAAGCCGTACAATTGCCCCTTAGCCATATTTTTCGAAGCAAAAATTGTGCTCAAATTGAAATCGGAATTGCAAATTAACAGGCAGAGCATCAGGCAACGATTTATTGCCTCCCAACTGCCTCAGAGCCTTGTGGTAAAACGATAGAATCAGTCAGTCATTTGAGTTGGATTAATTGCTCTGACTTTCGAGGCAGAGCAAACTGATTAATTTTGTCGAGATTTTACAATTTGAGAAGCATTCTCCGTTCTCCGAGTGCCTTTCGAATGATTGCAGAAAGCAATTAAATGCTTAAATTGAGTGCAAAGCAAACTGATTGGTTTTTCCCAAGACTTGTACGAGTATTTTCCCCCAACTCCCCTTTAGTGCAATTGTAGCCGCACTAACATTTTCCCACACTCACACACACGCACACCCACTCGCGCCACTCCACTGGGAAAGTGACAAAGCCACTTAACACCTACTCATGTCACCCACACAATCCGCTTAGTTTAAATACCCAAAAGGCTAAACAAAAAAAAGAAACCGGGTTGCGAAAGCCACCCACACAAGAGGGGAGAGTGGATCCGGTGGCTGTGTGTGAGGGGTGTGTGTGTGTGGTGCTTTGGTGATTTTTTGGTGACTTTCTGCAAAATTTAACAAAAACAACAAGAGGGTTTGGTCGCCCAGCTTCTTTTTACACACTAAACGCCCCTTTTTATGCGACGATTTTCCTCAGCTTTTTTGTGGTGGCTCAGCCGAAAAGGGTCTTTGCGGTAGCAACCACCGAAAAACTACAAACGAAAAGGGCGACCCCTGAAAAAGGCAAAGCTGAGGGGTAAAGTTTCCACTTTTCTGCCAAAATAAACCCTCATCGAAGTGAGGCCACCGTGGAGTCTCGCTCCCAGTTGAGCAACAAGTGTACACTCGGAAAGGAAAATACCATTTCAATTGCAAACCGGCAGCTCAACAGCAGAAAAAAAGAAAGGGGAAAATTGCCAAAAGGAGAAGAAACAAAGCTACTTGTGGTAGAACTAAGTACGGGTCTGGAAGGGGTGAGAAAATGTTGGGAAAAAGGTTTCTGGGTAAAGAGCAACTTGAAGATTCTCTATAATACATTAGGAAAAATGTTCTTTTTTTAGCTAACACAAAAATCTTGTCAATACAGTTTTTTATAGATATAAATAGATAAATTTAAATGCATAATGCTATAGAAATTTATAACGTTAATGTAATAAAATTTATGTGTTCCTACAGGCAAAATCATAAGAAAATCCGATTTTTATACCCTTGCAGGGTATTATAATTTCAGTCAGAAGTTTGCAACGCAGTGAAGGAGTCATCTCCGACCCTATAAAGTATATATATTCTTGATCAGCATCAACAGCCGAGTCGATCTACCCATGTCCGTCTGTCCGTCCGTCTGTCCGTCCGTCTGTCCGTCCGTCTGTCCGATTATACGCGAACTAGTCCCTCAGTTTTGAA